>CM022492.1:21668241-21692846 GCA_011952105.1 Coreoperca whiteheadi
CCCCCCCCCCCCCCCCCCCCCCCCCCCCGCCGCACCCCCCCCCCCTCTTCCCCTTTCTTTTCCCCCCCCCCCCCCTTGTGTGCGCCTCCAGGGGCATGGATAAAGGAATACAAAGGAGGGGAGGGAGGAAAAAAGAAGAGAAGGGGGGGGGGGGGGGGGGGGGGGGGGGGGGGGGGGGGGGGGGGGGGGGGGCGCCGGGGAGCCCCCGCTGTGGAAAGGCACGCCAGAGGAGGAGGGAAGGGGGTCGACGGCGATGATGTGGGTGATGGCAGAAAGGCGGACGGGGTGGGGAGCGGGCTTAACTCATGGATCTTGATGACAACTGGAGAAAATGTTCGTGTTATTGTTTTGTCTTTGTTGATTAAGTGTTATTTAGCTCAGGATCCGGGTCTCTTCACATCCGCGAGCCTCGCTCCTGAAGGATCTGTGACGACAGGAGAAAAATTAAATATCACACAACACAGAAAACACAGAAATCCCTTCAAATCTCAAACTGAAGCGGACTTATCTCTGTTTTCCCGACTTTGTGAAGGTAATTAAAAAAGAACAACGCTGGTGTGATCAAGTAATCGTTTAATTCATTTCACATGATTGTAAGTTGAATGTCTTTGGGTTTTGAACTGTTGGTGAGAACTTGTGAGGGCCAAGAAGACAAATGTTAGTTTCAGCCTTACTGGTGATATTCTATATTTTTCTTAACATCAACAAATTCTGTGAAAAGACCAAAACCAACAATGTGTTAGTCCGTCTCTCAATGCTTTGACTTCCCTTTCTACTGAAGATCTTGGAAGGTAGCAAATTTTAATCAAAAGTTACTCAAACAAGAGTAAATAGTGCATTTGTTGGGGACTATTTTCAGCAGCGGATTAATAGGGATTTGGTGCTCTAGTTCAGTGGTTCCCAAGCTTTTTTTGCCTTCTGACCCCTTAAAATGGAGCAAGGTGAGCGTGTGTGGGATGAGCGGTTCCCTGGAGTGATTTCCCTTCTCAGGCGGTTTCATTTAATTATTTTAAAGGCCTGAAGAGGTGAAACTAACCAGTATTGTAAAAGAAAAAGACAAAGATTAACGTCACAAAAAAGAAATATAGCGTATATCAGGCTTTCGACACACAAACAATACTTGTTAGCATCAGTTCGCTGTTGGTTTTGGTCTTTTCATGGGATTTGTTGACCAACAGAAAAATATAGAATATCGGCAGCCTTTTCCTTTGAAGGGACTCGTGTTCAGCAGATCGCTCACCTTGGCCTTCTCGGTGGGCTCGATGACGATGCCGTTGGTGGAGTTGTTGAGTTCCCGCGAAACTACACATAGAAACTCTGCCTGGTCCTCGTTGCCGTAGTTATAAGAGGAGCCGATACTTATAAGCTGAGGACAGGACAAAGACGAAAGACAGAAAATTGTGAGCTCGCCTTCGTGGACGAAATATAAAGTTCCCTGAAATTTGCATTAAGTTCTGGGAACTAAAGTCTACATTCTTTCTTAAGGTTTCTCTTTCTTGGTTCCAGCTTCTCAAATGTGAGGATTTTCTGCTTTTCTCTGGTTTATCTCATTATAACTTTAATATCTGTGGGTTTTAGATTATTGGTCCAACAAAACAAGCAATTTGAAGATATTTTGGGGGCAAAATGATTAAATCAGATTAAAAAAATCATTTATAGAACGACATAAAACCAGAAAAGCAACAAATGCCCGCAGAAGCTAAAACCAGACACTGTTGGCATTTCATGCTAAAATGCAACGTTGACAAGGTGTGAATACAATGTTGTTACCGGCGTAAACGCAGTCTTGTTATAGGAGCAACTTAATGCAACGTTTGAGCCATATTTCCACGTATCAGACGGAGAACTGAAACATCTCGTGGTTGCCCATCGTGCAGACTGCAATTATGTTGTATCAGCATGAATTGTTAATTTGTTTTATTTGCTAAAATGCCAACAATTCACTGGCTCCAGCATCTGTCGCGGTTCCAGGTGTTAACAGTCTGTGATAATAAATTGAATATCTTTGGGTTTTGGACTGCTGGTTGCACGAAACAAGCAATCTGAATTGTTTTTGTGATGGACATTTTACACAAAAGTAGGCAGATCAGTGAAAAAATGACAAGTATTCAGCCTTATATATTTCGACCAGATATGTGACGCTAACCATCAGTTCTTTTTTCCCTCTCCAATATGTTTTAGGCCTATCTCCAAACAGCAGCTTTGGAACAACTGGAGCGTAAACTAAAACATGACAAGAGAGCGAGGGAAAAAAAAATAAATAAAAGCTGCATTTTCTACACCTGCTCAAACTTCCAACCGTCCGACATGGTCGAGACCATCTGTGTGAGTTCCTCCTCTTGGCACTGCAGCACTCGGTACACATGCTTCACAGGGCCCTGAGGGACATGACAAGAGCGCACGCACACACACACAGACATCAATAATCTGCACACAAACACAAATAAAAAGCTATTTTTGGTTACGTTTGTACTAGACAAAAGTCTGGTACACAGATTTATCCACCAATTCTATTCCGAGTCCTCTGACCTGCTCCCCTTGTTTTGGTCTGTTCTCTGTACCTGAGACGTCCGGTTCTCGTTGTCCCGTATCCTCTCTTTAACCAGCCTCACCAGCGACGCGATGTTGTAGAACTCGGCTTCCTCAAGGACACCTGACTCGAACAAAATGGATCATTAGACTTCACCGTCTGGGCTCTACACACCGCGAAATGGGCGTTTCGCTGACAGAGAGCCACCCTGCACGACGTTTGAGCAAGAACTAACAGCAGAGAGAAAGAGGCCGGTGTAGACTGGCGGAATATCTGCTCTGTTCAGGCTACTTCCACCAGCTCGGGTACCTGGAGAGAATTCTGCTGGCAGAATATTATTAGATACTTTGTGACCCCCAAGTTAAATTCTATTCAGACTGGCCAGACGGGAAGTGGTCTACGCTGGAGGAGATGCGGGGAGCATCTGGCAGACCGTCTTCACGTATTCTGGAGCCGCCCAGCCATTCAGTCGTACTGGCAGGGGGTAATACAAATATATTATTTTTGGTGAGGGAATTGACCGCTCTTTTTCTACAATTTACCTGGGAAACTTAGCAATTGATTTGAGGAGGAAGGACAAGTACCTTTTGAAGATACTTGTCTTTCATCTACCATCCAATTGGCTACAATTTGAACCCTCCAACAAAAACTGAATGGCTGGACGTCGAGACCGGTGTCAAAAATATGGAGAGGATGAGCTTTGCATTAAACCTACAGATGGATAAATATACCCAATACTGGGAAAATGGATTGTGTTTACGACTTAATGAATGAATAATGTTTATTGACTACTGTATCACCTGACATGTATCTCTATCAATATGTTTTTTACGTAAGAAAGTCCAAATGGATGTTTGAGTGTGTTTTAATGTGATTGTATTTTGTTGTGGTTTTGCTTTCTGTCTGGTCTTGGTCTGTTTTTGTTTCAAAAGGATTAAAATATAAGTTTAAAAAAACCAAATCAAATCTCACAACAGGGATCAAAACATTTTACCTTCCTCTGCCAGATTTTTATCCATGATCAGCTTCCCGTGCCGAAGGTAATTCAGGATGGGGCCAAAGTATGTGGGGTCCCTGTCGATCAGGTAGGCGCCTGTCTCGTCCTGTGGGAACACACCAAGGGTTGACATTTGTGAGGAGGATTGGTTGCATTACCTTTTACCTTACGTTGCGCATTTATGTTAAAAACAGATGGCGGCCGATAAAGAGTTTCGACCACAAAACTCCCAAATCAGTCGGGCTCTACTTGCTACAGTCTTGCGGGGATTATATGTAAGACTCGTGCTATGGCTCCGTGATAAACTGATATTACTGCGTGTCGATTATCAGCAGAATAATATCGTGATGACGGGATCTCATCGTGTTAACAGTCCACACGTTTCTGTCGTCCAAGTTATTGGTTCCACGCAAGTTGCAATTAAAATCTGACAAAATGTTTTTTTATCTGACACATAGTTTGAATAGTTTGGTGCCATGTTATGCATAAAAGTGGAGCTTAAACAATTAGTTAATTAATCATAAATGACTATCCTGGTAACCGATTAATTGTTAAGTCATTTTTACACATAAATGCCAAATATTACAGCTTCTCAGCTGTGAGGATTTGGAGCTTTTCTTTGCCGAATGGGATAATGAACTGAACCCCGTTATCGTGGCAACAAGCGATGGGGACCCTGTTTTTTTATCCCCAACTGAACGTCTTTGGATTTTGGACTCTTGGTCCCGCAAAACAAGAGATTTAATGACACGAGCTTGGGCTTCAGGATATTCTGACGGACATTTTTCGCAGGTTTTGTACATTTCATAGAATAAGCGATCAATAGATGTCAAGAAAATAATCTGCAGGTGAACCAGGTAATGAAAGTAATTAGCAGTTGTAGCCCGTCAGAACAATTAAGCACAATTATTTGGTTTAAAAGTGTCAGTTTGATGATTTGTCCATGAATTTGCACACTGGGGGAGCCCCCGGGGAAGACCTAGGACACGCTGGAGGGACAATGTCTCTCGGCTGGCCTGGGAACGCCTCGGCATTCCCCCGGAAGAGCTGGAGGAAGTGTCCGGGGAGGGGGAAGTCTGGGCGTCTCGGCTCAGACTGCTGCCCCCGCGAGCCGGTCCCGGATAAGCGGAAGAAGTTGGATGGATGGAATGTGCACACTTTTTACTTATCGTGATGTCTATCGAGATCAGTGTTAACCCAACTAACGTCACGATAAGGATTTCTACCACATTGCCAGTAGAGGAAAGTAACTAAGATGTACAGTATATCTTAATGCATCAATAATTACAATTCAATAATATAATATACATGAGTACTTTTACTTTTGTTACTTCAAGTACAGTTTGATGCTAAAACTTTTGCACTCAAATTTTTAATTCGGGACTTTCTACAATGTGATGTCGCTATTTTAACTAAAGTAAAAGACCTAAGTACTTCTTCTACCACTGCATGTTCATTTTACTTGGATATTTCAGTCTTATGCTACTTTATACTTCTACTTCACTACATTTCCGAGGGATTATTGTACCTCCCCTCATTTATTTGACAGCTATGGTTACTAGTTACTTCACAAATGAAGATCCTACACTAATTAAAAACACCGGATAAGCAGATGAATCGGTAACAAAACAAATTACCATTAGTGGCAGCCCCCGCATGACAGTGGAGCACACCGGTTTGCTTTAAAGATATGTTTGCATACACCTGCCACATCAGGATATATTGGAAAACATCATTACTAATATCACGACACTGAATGCGGCCATATCACCCAGCTCTAAGTGGAGGCGATGCCTGTAAACAGTTTGTCATGAAGGACTTCATATCTCTATAGCGATTAAAACTACGAACACATTTAACAGAGCCCCTTACTGTGTCTTTCTGTACTCACTTTGTCGGAGTCCAGGTCCGGGTCCTCCTGACACAGTCGGAACAGGAAAGATTTGGGGTCCCGACACAACGTCTGCTTGGTCGTGATGAAGTAGGTCCCGCCGACGTTGAGCCGGACCCAGCGTGAGCCCGGCTTGTCCGCCGGTTCGGACGGGGAGCTCAGGTTGCTCTTCACCGGGAACACCGACCGTCCGCCGCTGGCGCTCGACACCCCGCCGGGGCTGAGCTGGCTGCCCCGCGGCGGAACCAGGAGACTGGGCGAAGCCAGGCGCACCGAGCCCCGGACATCGCGGTGCTCGGGCGGCTCCGCGGTGCCGGTGCCGCTCGACTCCACGACGTGCAGTTCGGCCATGTTTTCGTCGTCTGAAATGCACACGCGGCCGCACGATTAGCTAACGACACACTGCGGGGAACCGATTTCTCCCAGCCGACTTGTAAACAGAGCGAGGATATGAGTCTCCGACGCGGCGGCGGCGGGCATCAGGGCGTTGCTGCTCGCACTCGGCCGCCCCCCCCCCTCCAGCGCCAAAGATTAAGACACAAGTGTGACTACCAAAGGCCGCACGACGTTCGCAGCGTCGCGTTTAATCGTCTCTTCGCAAGACAAAATGCTCATTCTTGTCCGTTCAAACGTTAATCAGAGAAAGGCAATTCTTCCGGGTTGTAACGTGATTACTGTTTACTTCCGCTATGTCATCGTTTTTCAAAATAAAAGCAAACGTGGTCATAGTTGCTTAGTGTGATTTTATCTTTTTAAGCATTATGTGACGTTTTTTTATTATCTGAAATCAGATTAAAATCAATAAGAACAATAAGAAAATATGCAACACGTCATTTGGTACTTAAAGTCGCCCTCCACTCAAAATGTGCTTTGCTTATCTTCACTTGGATGTTTTGGAGGCCAGTCATGGTCCAACATGCAACAATGTTGGCATATTTATAGCAGAGAAATGGCAGTTCTTAATGTGTTTTAACATTCATCCGTATCAGACAGACATTTATTACCCAAAGCAGAGTTTTCTTACAGTATATGTCTTCAAACATGTCTGCGTTGAGAGGCAAAACACAGCTCACTCGTCACAATTGGATGAAAGACAACCTGTAAGCAGGAGCAATCCTCATGATGGACAAAACTGGCTATTTACAAATAATTTTCATGTCGTGTATGGACTACTAAATGTAACTCACTTAAGTGAGTCCCCTTCGCATGCACATGTAGAATTACAGCTGAACTACATTCCTAGTCTGCCAGTGTTTCAAGCGATGGATAGTGAGGAGCTTCAAGTGGAAAACCACAAGAGTTGCACTGACCTTTAAGCAATAGTTCAGCTGCTTTCACTGTAATACAAAGGCATGACTTGTTTTCAGATGGGAGTGCGGATAGTCTAGTGCTCACTCAGCACAGTGCAGTGGTTACGACATCGTGGTGGGAAAGGGGTGAGCAGAGATATGGATTAGGGAGGCCATGGAGGCAGAGAAGAAGAGGTTCTGATGGTGTTGATGAAGGCATTCACTTTAATTCAGAGGCTATATTTCTTGTCTTCTAGTGAGTATAACTGAAAGTTGTGTTAACTGAAATTATTGTGTGTGTAGTGTTCTTGTTAGATGCTGGGACACACCTGGAGAGGAGGGGTGGGTTATGGGTTTTGGAAGGTAAAGGAAAAGAATAAACATTTACTTACTTTATACATTTGTTGCTGGGTGTTAATCCGTTAGGGCTGCAGCTAACCGTTATTTTCATTATTGATTCATCTGCAGATTTTTTTTGGTTGTGTTCGTTGATTAATTGTTTAGTCTATGAAATGTCAGTAAATAATGAAAAATATCCATCATAGTCTCCCCGAGTCAAACAGGATGCCTTGTTTTGTCTGAGCAGCATTTAAGAACCAAAAGATGTTCAATTTACAATTAATTAAAACACAGAAATACAGCAAATCCTCACATTGCTCACATCACTGTGCAGCAAAATAGTTTCTCTGTATTTATGGGTGTAGTAACAAATGGATTTCATTCATAAATTCCAGCCATACATCGGGTAATGGTGGTATTGGGAAGATTAAAACCACTATGCAATGTTGCAGCTTTATTAGAGGCTTCGGTGCATCAGTGACAGAGAGATGAATAAGAAACTATGGGAGCTTTTATTCCGTTCAGCCATCTATCTGTGAAAGGGTCAGAATAACTGGGATGAGATAGAGAGGACTTTAACAAAAAGTGAAAAGTTGAGGCTAGATTATTGTGAGTGGTGGGTACTGCTGAGCTGATTAGTTTCCCCCAAAAAGTTGCACGGTTAAAACTTATACTGTATCAAGACATTAAGAAACCCCACAGAATTAAAGGACACTACAAAAAAACAGAATAGGAGGATATTGTATTTTCTAATTTTAAAAAAAAGCAAAATATAAAATGTAATTACGTGGATTTGTTTTATGCTAATTTAAGAGTTTAGCAAAAATGTAATGCCTTTGAGTAAAATAATAAACATTGGTTTTCTTTTATAGCATAAAACATTTGTGAATAGTAGAAGTTACCTGAAAGAGACCAGTGACTGTAAAGTAGTGGTAGGGGAGAGTGTAGCCAGAAAACACAGGATACTAGTGTGTAAAATGACTCTGGTGGTGAGGAAGATGAAGAGGACAAAGGCAGAGCAGAGGACGAAGTGGTGGAAGCTGAAAAAGGAAGAATGTTGTTTAGTTTTCAGGGAGGAGCTGAGACAGACTCTGGGTGGTCAGGAAGTGCTCCCAGATGACTGGACCACTACAGCTAATGTGATCATGGAGACAGGTAGGAGGGTACTCGGTGTCATCTGGAAAGAGGAAAGTGGACAAGAAGACTTGGTGGTGGAACCAGGAAGTTCAGGAGTGTATACAGAGAAAGAGGGTAGCAAAGAAGAAGTGGGACACTGAAAGGACTGAAGAGAGTAGACAGGAGTACAGGGAGATGCAGCGTAAGGTGAAGGTAGAGGTGGCAAAGGCCAAACAAAGAGCATATGAGGACTTGTATGCTAGGTTGGACACTAAAGAGGGAGAGGTGGATTTGTACAGGTTGGCCAGACAAAGAGATAGAGATGGGAAGGATGTGCAGCAGGTTAGGGTGGTTAAAGATAAGGATGGAAATGTATTGACAGGTGCCAGGAGTGTGATGGGAAGATGGAAGGAGTACTTTGAAGAGTTGATGAATGAGGAAAATGAAAGGGAACGAAGAGTAGAAGAGGTGACTGGTGTGGAGCAGGAAGTAGCAAAGATTAGCAAGAGTGAAGTGAGGAGGACGTTGAAGAGGATGAAGAGTGGAAAGGCAGTTGGTCCTGATGACATACCTGTGGAGGTATGGAAGTGTCTAGGAGAGGTGGCAGTGGAGTTTCTGACTAGTTTGTTTAACAAGATCTTGGAGAGTGAGAGGATGCCCGAGGAATGGAGGAGAAGTGTACTGGTGCCAATTTTCAAGAACAAGGGAGATGTGCAGAGCTGTGGCAACTACAGAGGAATAAAGCTGATGAGCCATACAATGAAGTTGTGGGAAAGAGTAGTGGAAGCTAGGCTAAGGGCAGAGGTGAGTATTTGTGAGCAGCAATATGGTTTCATGCCTAGAAAGAGCACAACAGATGCAGTGTTTGCTTTGAGGATGCTGATGGAGAAGTGCAGAGAAGGTCATAAGGAGTTGCATTGTGTCTTTGTAGATTTAGAGAAAGCGTATGACAGGGTGCCGAGAGAGGAGCTGTGGTATTGTATGAGGAAGTCTGGAGTGGCAGAGAAGTATGTTAGAGTGGTGCAGGACATGTATGAGAGCTGTAAGACCGTGGTGAGGTGTGCTGTAGGTGTGACAGAGGAGTTCAAGGTGGAGGTGGGTCTGCATCAAGGATCGGCTCTGAGCCCCTTCTTGTTTGCTCTGGTGATGGACAGGCTGACGGATGAGGTTAGACAGGAATCTCCATGGACTATGATGTTGGCGGATGACATTGTGATTTGTAGTGAGAGCAGGGAGCAGGTGGAGGAGAATCTAGAGAGATGGAGGTCTGCTCTGGAAAACAGAGGAATGAAGCTTAGCCGCAGTAAGACAGAATACATGTGTGTCAATGAGAGGGACCCAGGTGGAACGGTGAGGTTACAGGGAGCAGAGGTGAAGAAGGTGCAGGACTTTAAGTACTTAGGGTCAACGGTTCAGAGCAACGGAGACTGTGGAAAAGAGGTGAAGAGGCGAGTGCAAGCAGGTTGGAACGGGTGGAGAAAAGTGTCAGGTGTGTTGTGTGATAAAAGAGTATCAGCAAGAATGAAAGGAAAGGTGTTCAAGACGGTGGTGAGACCAGCGATGTTGTACAGCTTAGAGACAGTGGCACTGAAGAAAAGACAAGAGGCAGAGCTGGAGGTGGCAGAGCTTAACATGCTGAGGTTCTCTTTGGGAGTGACGAGGACGGACAGGATCAGGAACGATTACATCAGAGGCACAGCTCATGTTAGATGTTTCGGAGATGAAGCCAGAGAGGCCAGATTGAGGTGGTTTGGACATGTTCAGAGGAGAGACTGTGAATATATTGGTAGAAGGATGCTGAGGTTGGAGCTGCCAGGCAGGAGGTCTAGAGGAAGACCAAAGAGGAGATTTATGGATGTGGTGAGAGAGGACATGAAGTAAATTGATGTGAGTGAAGAGGATGCAGAGGACAGGGTTAGATGGAGGCGCATGATTCGCTGTGGCGACCCCTGAAAGGGAGCAGCCGAAAGGAAAAGAAGAAGTTACCTGAAAAGATAATTACCAACGAAATTCATCTTTTAAAACACATTACGACAGCTTGTGCTGCTTTTGTTGAAAGTGACACAAAATAAATTAATATAAAAGAAGAATACATATATAATAATAAATATTGCAGTAAAATCGAAGTTGTACAACTATGATTGGCTGCCGATAAATGAATCCAGTTGTAGTGTCACATTTAAGCCTGTGGGGGGCAGTGTGGCGCCATGACCGCGTAGATTACATCAACCGAAGAAGAAAAATTTGAGTAGTTGTGGGCGCGTGAGTTACCTGCCCCGGTGTTTGCTGCTGTTATTACACTGGACACGACGGACAGGTATAGAGCTGAGAGTTGGGATAGACCTGTAATAAGGCTTACGGTCACTGAGTTACGTTATTATAGCTCTTTGGCGAGTGATGTGTTTCATACGGCGGGAGCTAGCTACGCAGTTAGCTGCCGAGCTAGGTAGCAAGCGAGAGCCAGCATCATGAAATGTCAGCCGTTAGCTCAGCATCACTATGAGCTTGTGAGAAGAGATGGTGCAGCCTTTGAAATCACTGGCTGGGACAGAGCTTAAGTCATCGCATGTGCTCAGGGTGTTGTCTGTCGGTGTGAACCAGGAGCACTGGTGTTGATGTGAACTGTAAGTGGGGCCACGCTCTCCTCCTCCTCCTCTCTCCTGACTAAAAAGGTGTGTTTTCCTTTAAGCTGCCGGAGCCATGAGTGAGTTCAGGATCCACCACGATGTGAACGAGTTGCTCAGCCTGCTTCATGTTCGGGGGGGTGATGGAGCCGAGGGCTACATAGACCTACTGCAGAAACACAGGACTCCCTATGTGACAACTACGGTCTCTGCTCACAGCGCCAAGGTGGGTACCACACACTGAGAGATGCGTCAGTGCAGCCTCCCTGGCAAGGAAGGTTGGACCGTAATGTCCTGAAATGGATGAGTAGCCTCACAAGATGTTTTTGCCAGATGTGCCTGCAACACCTGGCGCCAGACATTGGGGCTACGTCCAGACGAAATTGTGTGGGCATGCTTTATCTTTCAACATCTAATATGTGAGGCTTTTTTTCAGCTCAAGTTCTGTGACAAAATCTAAATGTACAACTTTTAAAAGAGTGCAGTAAAAAAGGGAAAGAAAGTGTGTGTGTGTGTGTGTGTGTACACGCCAATGGGGAAACCTGCAGTTAGTTGGAGTTCATACTTGTATTGCAGCCTATGAAGATGAATACTGTAAATTGCAGACATCTGCAACAGTCACATGCGTATTTGGATCTGGAAAAACAGTAGTTATAGCTCATTTGTGTTTAAGAAATGGAAATGTGTCACGCCGTGGTGCAGACCGCACAGTTCAACCCTCTAAGATGAAACCACGATCTTTTATTGACGCAGACAAGAGCAACTAATTTCTGGTATAAAGCGCTGAGCGAAACGTACTGCGACATATTTCTATTTGTAGAGGTCTAAACATCTCAAATATTTGTCTTGTTGGTGTCAATAAAAGATCATGCAGCTTGAGTTGAGGGTTGTTTTTCTTGTAGCCCTGCAGTACATGCTGTGCACAAAGCTTTTTCACAGAAATGTATAATTTCTTCAGCTTGTTGAAAAAATCGTCTGGAAAATGATTCCTTGAAAAGAGTTAGTATCAGCAAGAATGAAAGGAAAGGTGTTCAAGACGGCGGTGAGACCAGCGATGCTGTACAGCTTAGAGACAGTGGCACTGAAGAAAAGACAAGAGGCAGAGCTGGAGGTGGCAGAGCTTAAGATGTTGAGGTTCTCTTTGGGAGTGACGAGGACGGACAGGATCAGGAACGAGTACATCAGAGGGACAGCTCATGTTAGATGTTTCGGAGATAAAGCCAGAGAGGCCAGATTGAGGTGGTTTGGACACGTTCAGAGGAGAGACTGTGAATATATTGGTAGAAGGATGCTGAGGTTGGAGCTGCCAGGCAGGAGGTCTAGAGGAAGACCAAAGAGGAGATTTATGGATGTAGTGAGAGAGGACATGAAGTTAATTGGTGTGAGTGAAGAGGATGCAGAGGACAGGGTTAGATGGAGGCGCATGATTTGCTGTGGCGACCCCTGAAAGGGAACAGCCGAAAGGAAAAGAAGAAGAAGAAAAGAGTTGGAAGCCAGACAAAGCGATGCATACATGTGCGCCATCATTTTAACATAAAGCAGCCAGCAAGCAGGAAAAGGCTGATGTTATAGGAAGCAGAACAGTTTAAATCAGGTAGCATATCACCATGAAGAAATGATTTGTCGCACCCTTTGTGGAACTGAGTGCATTGCTAACTGTGGACGTTCTCTTGATATTGGCTGTTCTATCGTTTTCAGGTCAAATTAGCGGAGTTCTCCAAAACCCCCGAGGACTTCTTGAGGAAGTACGAGGAGCTGAAGTCCAAAAATGTTCGAAACCTCGACCCTCTAGTCTATCTGCTCTCCAAACTCTGTGAGGATAAAGAGGTAATACGTCGTTTAAATGGTTTGGTTTGTTGTTACTTGGAAATCAAAGGCATTTATTTCACCCACTGAGTCGGATTTGAAATGATTATGATGTAAAGAATGGTTCTCGTGTGTTCATGTGATTGTCTTTAACCTCTTCACAATGGCAGTAGTGTTAACAGACAAGTACAGTGAAATATACAGCTAATGCTATTCAGTTTATGCCAACGTAGAAGATAGAAACCCATTCATAAGGCGTTCGGAAGGGGCTCAGTTTGTTGAGTAGATACCAGAAAACCAAGACATGCATTCATTTATGTCAGGCCCATAGATTTTCCCCATGTTTTTTAAAAAACGTTGATAGATAAACTGCCTTATTGAACCGTAGTAGTTGACCATTCTTTTCACGCTATCTGAAATCACAGCGTTGTGTCGTGATGTTTGTCGTAGACGCTCCAGTTTCTGCAGCAGAATGCCAAAGAGAGGTCAGAGTCCTCGACGAGCACGACGTCGACCACAGCTACCAGTTACACTCTGCCTCAGACCAGCACCAAGATATCCATGCAGGAACTGGATGAGCTGCGAAAGAAGCTCGGAAACGTGACGGCCAGCTCCAACGCACCCCTGGTGAGCATTTCTTAGAGCTGAGGGTGAGGTTGGCCCGTCAAACTGTCGGATGGGTCATTTCGCAAAACCTAAAAGAAACAATTAGATATCGGCACAATCGATGGTTGCCCCATAATTCTCCCATAAGGATTCAGAAAGCTTGTGAGAGTGAATCAGAACAGTAAAGCGGTTGGCCATAAAACCAAAACAATGAGCTGAAAGATGCTAAAAGGCTCTAAAACCGAAGGGAACTACAAGTGACCCCTTTCACATTAAATGCTGATTACAGCAGCTTTAAGTAAATTGGTGAGCTCACACTGGTGATGAAGGTCACATGGTTTTCCTGCAGAACCAGCTGTGATTGGCCACTTTAACGGGTGAACCTACTGCTAAATAGAAAGTTTAAATTAAAGTTCACGCTGCTTGTAAATCCATTGTTCTCTCTTTGTGATTATTGTTTTCTTTTCTTTCCTGCAGCCTGCTGAAGTCACGCGGAAGATGCTGAGGGACAAACACAACAAGAAGAACCCCACCCAGCCCAACCCCGTGTTTCCTAACTGGGTGTACGACCGCCCTGCTCTCCTCGGAGACTTCATCACCAGCCCCACGCCTCCAGGAGACCCAGCTGTGGCCATTGGTGAGCCACTTTCAAATTCATGTCTGCTGCATGCAGCTCGCTCACTATAGTCCTTTTTAATACTGGATCATCGACTAGGCGGGGGAAAAAAAGATGACGTTTATTAAAAAGTTCCACGAATTGTGTACTCCAGCAAGTGCGTTTGTCGGTGTTGGTAGAGTTTCTAACCGTGTTATCTGCGGCCAGGTACGATGCCCCTGCCTGCTCAGGAACAAGCTCTGGTGGAGGATCTGCTTTTCGTCCTGGTTGGAGTCGATGGGCGAGACATCACAGCTCAGCCAGTACTGGGGAGGCAGAACCGCTCCTTCATTGTCGATTCAACACTGGACATGTCTATCAAGGAGCTGGTTAACAGAATATTACCAGTTGCGTCATATTACTCCACTATAACACGGTGAGAATGTAAAAACGTCAGGGCGAGTTGAATCAACCCTTTCAGGAGCTCATTTGGTCATAACACGTCTGTCACTGCCGCGGAGGAAAAATGAAGAGGATGTTGTATTTGTCCTTCAGCTTCATTGAGGAGAAGTCGTCCTTTGAGTACGGCCAGGTGAACCATGCACTGACGGCGGCGATGAGGACCCTGATGAAGGAGTACCTGATCCTGGTCACTCAGCTCGAGCACCTCCAGCGGCAGGGCCTGCTGTCCCTGCAGAAGCTGTGGTTTTACATCCAGCCCACCATGAGGACCATGGAGATACTCGCCTCTATTGGTAAGAGTCTCACGCCGAGCCTGAGTCTGCATGAATGTTAGTTTTCCTGCTATTTGCATTCTTGCACACTCTATTTTAGTGCTGCATAATATGGTAAAAAATAAAATAAAATCATGTGTTCACGATTAGTGGGAATGATGCTTTTTGCTTCACAATTTTAATTTTCACTGGAAAAAACGAATAAAATCACGATGCCGTGACATTTGTTGGGGTCTGTGTCAAACAAACATGTGTTCTAACATCTGGAGAACAACATTTGTAGGCCCGGGGCGTCTCTGCAGCACCACAGTACTTCCATTATAAAGCTTTTTTTGTCACACATGTTACCTTTTTATCAAAAAGGTTACCCCTTCTGCGATTTGGATATTGCACTTGGCCACATTTTGCGCTTTCGATAATATTGCAGCCCTACTTTATTTGAAGCTTTTAATATTGCACGTCTGCCCCCGCCTACTCTGTCGATTTAGATAAAAAGAAAAGAGTGGGAAGGGAGAGGCAGGAGGATGCGCTCGGGCGTCGGCCTGATTAATCCGACTGCTGGAGAACAGCAGTTAGTTGGAAAGCGATGATATCAAGGAAGAAGAGTGTTTTCTGTTCTCTGTCAGGCTGCATGAGTGATAGATTTGAAAACTTACAGTATTTTGCAGTTGAATGCAGTTTTTCACTGTGGCTGAATTAACGACCATCATAAGTACAAGAGGTGCTTGTCCCTGCTTCTGTGACTGTTGTAACCAACCCAGGTCCTCCCATTTTCACCATCAGTGTCGTAATTTATTAGATACAATGTGGAAATGTTGCTGCCTGTTCATACAGCCGAACAGCGCCCGAGCAGAGTTAAGTTGTGTCTCTCGTTTAAGTCCTATTTGCTCACATGCTGTATTTAAAGCTTTTGCTGCACGTAAGCTGTTGGCATGAGCGGAAGCTGAAAATGTACGTAGACTGTTCACAGTCGTCTTCCAAGGTTTCTGTTCTCTCTCTTTGCCTGCACTGCCAGGGGAAAGAAGTTATTTTATCGTCTGATTTGACATGAGAAGAATCCCCTCGACAACCTGAAATGGTCTCCTTCACAGTGTTTTGTGACAAAGTTATTAGAGTGCTCTTAGTTTGGGGAACATGTGCCTTTTTAATATCTGTGTGTTTATTCGATCCGTGGGCTGCTGTTGCCTTTCTGTTTATGGAAATGTTACCAGGTCCGACCTACTCAGATTTCCGTCGCCCCTCTAACGGAAAAGTGACATGGGGGCCTCTTCAAACACGGAGTTGACATGTTAATTGCCAGCAAACTCACGTAAGGAGGTGCATGTCTGAAGGGGGCTCATATTTGGGGCCATTGTCCTTGAGCACAGCAGCTTCTGCTTCTTTAGACCACTTGAGGGCGATCTGAACCAAGTTCAGAGAGCTGACGACCGCACCAGCATATTGGGCGCAGACGTTAATAACGCTAAACAGCGGTGGAACAAGCATTCAGATGCTTTGCTTAAGTAGAAAATACTCTGTTACAAGTAAAAGTCCTGCATTGAAAATCCTACTTAAGTAAAAGTACAGAAGTATTATTATTTCATAAAAATATCAACTGTTTCTACAGAAAATCAGATTCTGCAGACCACTGACTGGCATATTATTATTATATATGACATTATTGGATTGTTAAGACTGATACATCAATGTTAGAGCAGCATTTTACTGTTGCTAGTTTTAACTACTTTATATACAGTCGGGTAGTTTAGTCCAGTGGTTGATAAATAACAGGAGAAGGAAGATGTTCTTTACACAGTTCTGTAATCATTTTGTCTTTGCTTTTCTATACTCACGTTTTAGTCAAATGTTGAATGATTTTACCTCTTTGAGCCTAAAAACAGCTATTTAAATAAAACCATGTGAGAAGTTTAGAGGGAAAAGTCAAATGTGACAAGGGGCCCCAACTAGATACTGTGGGGTTTTTTTTGTTAGTTTTGTTTTTGTACAAAAGGCTTTGGGACCACTGGTTTAATCTCTTAACAATGTGTTGTATTTTGTAAACCTATCAAATGTGTTTCATATGAAATCTTCATCTGAAAAGTAACTAAATCTGTCAAATAAATGTAGTAGAGTAAACGGCACAATATTTAACTCTGAAATGTAGTAGAGTAGCAGTATAAAGTAGCATCTGCACCTCCAAAATTGTACCAAACTACAGTACTTGAGTAAATGTCCTTAGTTACTTTCCATCACTGTGGCTTAATATTACAAGATAAAACGAATAAGTGTTGCAGCGTGGCGTGATCCGTCACTGTTGTTTTCAGGAGCTTTTGCTAGAAACAATTATGTTATTTCATCAGAGGTTTATTCACTCAAAGATAACTGTTGCTTTTTGTAAAGCATAAAAAGTGAAACGAGTGCTTCCACTGTTTTCACCAGCGTCCTCGGTGGACAAAGGCGAGTGTATGGGCGGGTCGACGCTGAGTCTTCTTCACGACCGAACCTTCAACTACACCGGCGACAGCCAGGCTCAGGAGCTGTGTCTCTACCTCACCAAGGCAGCCAGCGTCCCTTACTTTGAAATACTGGAGAAGTGGATCTACAGGGGCATCATCAAGGATCCATACAGGTGCAGTTTAGACCGATGCTCAACTTAACAAAACACACTGCATCTGCTTTGTGTGTTAAATCTAGTTTACTGTGTCTATTGTGTGCGAATGTTTGCGTCCTCACAGTGAGTTCATGGTGGAAGAGCATGAGCTGCAGAAAGAGAAAATTCAGGAGGACTACAACGATAAGTACTGGGATCAGAGATACACCGTTGTGCAACATCGGATTCCCTCCTTTCTACAGAAAATGGCTGACAAAATATTAAGCACGGGTAAAAGCAAAAAAAACAAAAAAAACAAATGTAAAACATCATAGGAGCCAAAGGATTTGACGCCCTTCTTTGTTATTGCGTAGGGAAATACCTCAACGTGGTGCGGGAGTGCGGCCGCGATGTGACGTGTCCTGATGCTAAGGAGGTCCTGTACACCCTGAAGGAGAGGGCGTATGTGGAGCAGATAGAGAAAGCGTACAACTATGCCAGCAAGGTGCTGTTGGCCTTCCTCATGGAAGAGAAGGAGCTGGTCTCACGCCTGAGGTAAACGCCGCTCTCAAGTCATTTGCAACGATGGGGTGACAGTGATGAGATGCTCCAAAGTTTGCGCGCGCTGAATTCAAAGCCGTAGACGGGATCAGTGTCGTGTCCTGTATGGGGACATCCGCATTTGAGCAGTTTCATGTGGGAAACTATTTTCTTTCTACCGATTCTCTCCCGCATGAAACTGCTCACAACAAGGTCTGTGGATCATCTCGAGTGCCATATAGTTTCATTATATATAAAGAAAATAAATAAATAAATGCAGGCATCTCTACGGCCGATGTCGCACACCAAAACAATCTAGATGGATAACAAGACCTACAGGTGAGAGGAGGAATATGTACTTTTGATTTGGGGGTGAACTGTCCCATTAAGTCTGGATTTAAAAACAGAAATGGGCTTTTTCCTTTACTCAGTCACCCGTCTGGAGTTCTTACAGTTGGATACAAGACTCGCTTGTTCGCACTCTTTGTCTGTAGTGATTCACTGGTATAGATTTAACACTATATGTTGCCTGTGTTGTTTTTATTAGATCCATCAAGCACTACTTTTTGATGGACAAAGGCGATTTCTTTGTGCACTTCATGGACCTGACGGAGGAAGAGCTGAAGAAGCCGGTGGACGACATTGTGCCTCCCAGACTAGAAGCCCTCCTGGAGCTGGCTCTGAGGATGAGCACAGCCAACACAGACCCCTTCAAAGACGACCTCAAGGCGGGTGGACATAAGGCTGTAGTTCTGTGTACTCTCATTAGTACATCTCAAAGAGTCAGACAGACTGGTACATAGATATGAATCTGTACGATGTTAAACCATGTTAATACAATTACAGTGGATGTATTAAAGCGTCTATAATCAATAGTTTTGAATTGACAATTGCTGAAATGACTACTTGCATGTGAAAGTAGGCGCTCGTAGAGATGGTCACCAACACTATGATTCCTCTCAGGTCTACGGAGCGTGTTAGCGTCTTTTCAGCTCGTTGCTTTGGTTTTCGCCTCACTCTCACCGCTCTCATCAACCCTGTTTCCAGCAGCAGGCAGCGGTTCGCAATAAAAATAAATTTAAAAAAAGCTCTAAAAACCCCCTGAGCGCCACCTGCTCAGATTTCCCTCGGGAGTCGGCAGAGACCAAACACAGATCTAAAAGAGAGTGAATATTGGGTTGACGTTCATCACAAACACGACTCCTAATGAATGCTGCTGTTGCTCTGTATCTAGGCAACCGAATAGTGTGTGAGTTGTGTTTAAAGCCTGTTTCCGCTGCCCACAAGTGGCCAAAATAAATCCGTTATTGCAGGTTTAAAGACACCGAGTATTCCCCCTTCACTCGCAGACCGATCTCAGGACTAACGGCTCGTGCTGTGTCACACTTCCTAATGCTCGGGCCTCCTCCCTGACTTCCACAGATTGACTTAATGCCCCACGATGTCATCACTCAGCTGCTGCGGGTGCTGGCCATCGAGACCAAACAGGAGAAGTCCATCATCAACGCCGACCCGACAGACGTGGCCCTCAGCGGGCTGGAGGCCTTCTCCTTCGACTACATCGTCAAATGGCCGCTCTCGCTCATCATCAACAGGTTCTGTTCGGCTGCTGCCAGCTGCTTTTTTGTTTTTAAAGAAAATCTCATCCATGTGTTTCATATTGTTTAGTTTTCAAGATATCTCTGTAATGTTGCCACTTCGTAGGTGGAGGAGATGCGTTTCTTTATTTTAAATGTGCCACGGGAGCCTCAAAGAACTCCAAATTCAAATTAAAAAAACGCATAAAAGGAAAATTTGAATTCCTGCAATAATAATTCTTCAAATATACATGTAGTTGAAAAGGGAGTGTGCTGCATAGTGTGCATTTGCCAGACAATAATAAAATGAGTGATGCTTTGTAATTGAACGGTAAGACAGCAAAACACGAGTCTGCAAGTATAGTGATGCTGCTTTGAATCTCTGGTATCGACCACACACAGGTTTATTACAAACAAACTGCAAAGAATTCCTCTTAAGTTAATCTTAACTTGAGATGATCTGGCTGTGTAATCTAGAGCTGCAACAATTGGGCGATTAATCAATAGAAACTGAGTCCGCGACTATTTTGACACGCAAATAATCCTTTTAGTCAGTTTGAACACTCGCTGGTTCCAGATTCTCACACCTGAGGATGTGATGGTTTTCTTTTGTCAGACAAGAGAGTAACCTGAATATATATATATACATCTGAAGACGTCACCTCGGGCTGTGGGGAAATTATTTTCTGACTTATTTTTATGGACAAAAGCAGTTGATCGATCAAGAAAACATAAAGCCGATTAATCGATGATGACAATAGTCGTTAGTTGCAGCCCTAGAGTAATCTAACTCCGCTAAATGAGCCTGGAGAAATTAAACGAGGAGAAAACAGAGAGGTTGTTATTATCGGCTGCAGAAGACTCTGAGCAATGAGAATATGTTTTTCTTCTGTTTAGTTGTTTCTGTTTTTACTTTACTTTCCTGCCTGTTGGATTTTTTTTTCATACAGCCCTTTGTAACTTTTAAAAAGTAATCAATGAAAACATTTCTGTTTACCCTCAAATGCGCGTAGTAACACGTTCTGTTTTCTGCTGATGCAAGTCTTAATTAATTGGCATTCCTTTTCCAGGAAAGCCCTGACGAGGTACCAGATGTTGTTCAGACACATGTTTTACTGCAAACACGTCGAGAGGCTGCTGTGCAACGTGTGGATCAGCAACAAAGATTTCAAGCAGTACTCCTTGCGTTCTCCCAAATGGTGAGTTGGATTGTCAGGCGAGTTTATGTGAACCTCTCCACCGGCAGGATGTCCTCACACTCTGTTCAAACCACCGCTCGGCAGGTTTGCCGCGGCGTTCGCGCTCCGACAGCGCATGCTCAACTTTGTGCAGAACATCCAGTACTACATGATGTTTGAGGTGATGGAGCCCACCTGGCACATCATGGAGAACAACCTGAAAACGGTGAGTCCCGTTATCACAGCCGCCACGGCATCCGTGTCACTTACTGTGTCACTGAAAGGACGCTTGCAGGACACTGAAATGGAGACACTGACCGTCTGTCTTGTCCTTCTCCAGGCGTCAAACATTGACGATGTCCTCTGCCACCACACCAGCTTCCTGGACAACTGCCTGAAGGACTGCATGCTGACCAACCCCGAGCTCCTCAGGATCTTCTCCAAGCTCATGTCTGTCTGCGTCAAGTTCACAGACTGCATGCAGGTGTGCTGACGTGATGATAAAAGAGGAAACGTTTTCTGAAAAAGAACCAAAACGGCCGCTTGTCTATGCTCCCGGCCTTTTAACATCTGCATCTTTTAATTAAGTATTCACAATGCATTTCGTGCCCTGCTTTGATTGAGCGCTAAGGGGCAATGATGTTTGTTTTTGTTGTAGCGGTTCACTCAGAGCATGAGGTTAGAGCGTCTCTCTCTGGAACAAGGGACTATGGACGGGCCTCCCACTCAGAGCGAACGTGCTGAGGAGGCAGAGAAGAAGAGGCTCACCACAAAGGTATTTCTAAAATGCCCTCATCGCCATGGCTTCCGAGAAACTGATATTTGAGCGAGTTGCACTGCGTGCTGTAGGAAATGTTCAGATTCCTACTTTGTGCCTCCGAAATGTGATGAAAAAAGCTCATGAACATTGCATCAAAACCAGAAAACGATTGAACAACTAGGCGCACCAACATACTGCAGCTTTTGGGTAAATACGTTTGTGTTCTTTCACTGCTTCAGTTTTTATCGGAGTACGTGGACGCCCTCCAGTCGGGCGCAGGCTTTGAAGCCACCATCAGCAATTTTGACATTAACTTCAGCACGCTGCTGCTGGACCTGCTGGACAAGCTGAGCATCTACAGCACCAACGACTGCGAGCACAGCATGATCAGCATCATCTACAGGTAAAGCTGTGGTCACATTAAATGGGCCAGAGATGTGCCTTTTGCATGTACAAATACTTTATGTTACTACCACCATGTTCCAAAGCAAACCAATGTTTTCATATTTCTGTTTTTAATTTCCTACCTTCTGACTATGCTTTCTCTTCATTTGGTAATAAGACTGAACGTGCATTTGGAAAGTATGTGATGTGTTTCTGTTGGGTGACTTTCATACTGTACCTTAATGAAAAGAAGCCAACGACTGCCTGGTTAGATGGTAAAGTATAGGTGCTAACAATCGACATGCAGGAACACAGATATGGTCCTTTTCAAAGCTGCACTCATAAATATGTTTTAATAAACAATAGATCAAATGACTGTGATGTGAAAGGGGTTTCTGGTAGTGACGAACCCACAGATAATTACCACGAGACTAGCTGGTGAACATAGTGGAGCATTTAGCAGCTAACGAGCCAGATATTTCCCTCAGGAGTCGGTGGAGACCAAACACAGGAGCTAACAGGACTTAAAATCATGAGCTGGACAGAAACACGACTCCAAATGAATGCCAATGTTGCTTTGTGTCTGCTGGATGTGCAGAGAGGCGACTGTTTGCTAACATATTTACCATAATATATGGGAACGATATGTCAGGTGATGTGTTTTCAGCTTGTTCTGCTGCCCCCAAATGGCCAACAAATAAATGAGTGAATGCAGCTTTAAAGGTGATGATAGAAAGATGATACTGGCTAATGTAATACAAGTGAGCTATAAAGAGCTAAATACCTTTGATCTTAACTCACTGCCAAATACCCACAGTGCCCATGCATGTTTTATCCAATTTGGATGAAAATAACATTGATGTTTTCTTTGTAAATGATCATTTGCTAACTCAGCTGTTATAATTTCGCAGGCTGGATTTCAATGGATTCTACACCGAGCGGCTGGAGAGGATGGCCATAGAGCGGAGTCAGAAAGCAGCAGCGTAGCACGCCACACTTTTGTTTGGACTAACTGTCACACCGCAAATAAAAACGTCCTTTCCTCATTTCTGTCCATCACTCAAACGCCAAATGCCCACATAAATGACCATACAGACATCTGCTGTTGATTCAAAGAGCTGATACTTCAGTGTGTATATTATATATATATATTGTGTACTGTATGAAATGTAGAGTTATAGTCTGATGTTAGCGGCTTAATTTCAATGCTTCAAATTGTACATTTTAAGAAATGTGGAACTAATAGGTTTATTCTGCTCTGAAAGTGTAAGTCAAGCACTCCTTATGGGTAACTTATTGTACCTGTACAATAAAAATGTATGTTTGTATTCATTAAAACAAGGATTTACTGATAGAACAATAGACTCTCTGCCTTAACCAGACACTATCTTACTGTTACCATGTTCCTGAGATATGAATGTTGCTACCTTTGTTGAGATAAATGACACATTTTCAATGTTAAAGCAAATATTTACTTTTAACTACGTGCGATCCGGTGTGGTCATTGGTCAGTTGAAGTAAGAGTAAGTTAATTGATTTTTGTTCTGGTCTTTATGGCCTGATTAGTGTCACAACAACTGACATTTGGACGCTCCTTCATTAGAGCCGCGTCAAGTTAGCCAGATCTACTCAGCGGCACCGGAAATATAACGTGGCCTACTTCAAAATAAAAGCGCGTAACCGCTCAGAAAAGGTTCGTGTTCAAGGTATACGTTAAATACTGCTAAATATTTTACTTAGCCTAATTTGATGGTTTGAAGTAAATCTGTATTTATATTGTAGAATATAGTGTATGTAACGTTACCATTAGAGACTTTGAAGGTTCTTCAGTAACGGTTGGAAAGATCGCGTCAAACAATGCAGGTTGGACTAGCGCGAGGGGGCATTTCCAAGAAATAGACGGAGCCACAAACTCAGTTTACCTGCGCCCACATAGCGCCCCCAAGGCAGACTTTGGGGGGGAGGTCAAAAATTTTATTTATTATTTATCCAGCGGCTAGTTTCGTCTTCAAATGTATTTTCTACTTTCCGGCTGGAATGATAAAATGCGTTTCAACGTTTAAACTGATAAATTTAAGCGTTTTCCCGCCCCGCTCTTCTTCTACCGCGACAACGTTAGCCTCGGTAGCAACGTTAGACGTTGGTTTCGGCCCGGGCAAACATATCGATCCGGGCAGAGAGGAGACATCTGCTGGATCACGAAAATACATTTTAAAAGCTACAACCCGCTTCTAGATAAGTCAAAAAAATAATAATAACGTTTTGATTTTGTTCCCGCAAGGTTTGCGTTGGGACCGCTGCGTGGCCGAATGACGGACTAGCTAACGTGCGGAGCGCTCCGGTCACAAACTGGGCGATGTTGACCAGTACAGCGATTTTATTTTTATTTATTTTAGATGTCTTAACTTAACCGGAAGCGTGTTTTTAATTTTAAACGTTTTAACCGTAGCTCGCTTGACGGCTTCTTTCCGGTAAATGTGCGCGGCGGCGATAAGAGCCGAGCGGAGGCGGGGCTTTAACGGACCAGCTGGCAGCGGCGGCTCACGGCGGGGTGAGTTCGCGTTAGAGGAGCGGCGGCGCCCGAGCAGAGCGCGACACCATGGGAGCGAACGTGGTCTCGCTGTGGCTGACGTGGGGTGGGTTCACGCTCTACCTTTCTGGGCTAAAATACTGTTATCGTGCGTTTATTTATTGACGGTTTCCGCGACCTTTTCCCTGGCTGAATACGACAAAGAAGCTGTTAATGTCCTGTCCGCCTATTAATTATGTCTCATATCGCTTGTAAAACTGCATGAAGAGTGTTTTTCTTTTTTTCTTTTTTGTTGCCGTGCGAATGTTTGCGTCCTCACAGTGAGTTCATGGTGGAAGAGCATGAGCTGCAGAAAGAGAAAATTCAGGAGGACTACAACGATAAGTACTGGGATCAGAGATACACCGTTGTGCAACATCGGATTCCCTCCTTTCTACAGAAAATGGCTGACAAAATATTAAGCACGGGTAAAAGCAAAAAAAACAAAAAAAACAAATGTAAAACATCATAGGAGCCAAAGGATTTGACGCCCTTCTTTGT
>CM022492.1:21700889-21711840 GCA_011952105.1 Coreoperca whiteheadi
GGTGGGGGGTGGGGGGGGGGGGGGGGGGGGGTGGGGGGGGGGGGGGGGGGGGGGGGGGGGGGGGGAGTGAAAAAGCTCTTGCCCCAATCTCAGCGTTCCTGCGAAAGAGAGGCTTCCTCTTAGTGAAACCTCCCTGAATAAATAAAGATTTAAAAAAAAAAAAGACCAACTTCTCTTGTGCCTGAACCTTAACATTCAGTTTCCCCTAAAGTTGCCGTAATCTGACACCATCATATTGACACTTTAAGTCGACATTAAAGACGACAGGAAATGAGAATGACATGCAACAAAGCTTCCTGGCCGGACTCAAATGAATGGCTGACTGTTGTGTTCATGGTCGGCACATTAACTATGAATATCTTCTCCGTTCAGGGACCAGACTTGGATCTCAGGTCTGTTTTGACCTGAACAAACGGGGCGAAGATGGTTCTAACTGTGGGAGGACCAAATTCGGCTACGTCCCCTGTACAGCACCGTATGTATCCTCAACGTTTGCAGAATGACCCAGTGCCGGTACCGAAAAAAAACTGTCAGAAAACGCATTCAACGTTGCATGTTTGAGGCGTGTCGTTAATGTGTCTTAACAAGGTTTTGATCAATTTGTTGATCTGTGTTTTCTTGCAGGAATCTTATGTGTGGATCTGTATTTTGTGAAGGAGGGGGTGACTCAATCACAGGTAAAAGGACAACCTTCTCTGTGTTCAGCATAGAGTGTAAACAAGCTGTGGATGACGATAAGAGCAGAAACCTCGACATGGTGCCGAAAGGAACCAGCTGTGGACCAAATAAGGTAAAGACGTTCAGTGGGGAGACGCATTACTGGGACTTCTGTTAGTTCTGTTGGTCGCTTTGCTCAGAATCAAACATTTGTGCGCAGGTTTGCCTCGACAACAGATGTGTGGACTTAGCGGTTTACGGGAAAAAGGAGGATTGTGCCAAGAAATGCAACGGCAGAGGGGTGAGCGAGTTATTTTAAGGTTTGAAATCACGTGTAGCCCTTTTTCAATTTGACTCCTCTGGACCAAAGTGCAATTCAGCTGACCTATGTCTGGATTGATTTCTTTTTTTTATTACATTTTATCCTCAGGTGTGTAATCACAAGAAAGAGTGCCACTGTAACCCTGGCTGGTCTCCACCCTACTGTGACACCCTGTATGCAGACTTACCTCAAGGTACGGGACACTTCACTGGAATTGATTTTGTGGAGGTAAACGTACGCCAAGCACAACTTTCTGAGCAGGTTTGCTTTCCAAATAAAAAAAAAAAAAGCTTAAATGTGCTTTAAACTGAAGGTCAGCTCTCAGTGAGCGGCGCAGGGAAAAAAACAGGTCGCCCCTGCTGGTTGAATCATTCGTACAGTAAGTAAGAAACAGGGATGACTCATTATGAGTGATCTCCCATTTCTTCGAGCACTGACCTAATCGAGGGTGTTCCAGTTAAATCTTAAAATTGACCTCCGTTAAAGAGCCTGAGAGAGAGATTTTTTTTTTTTTTCCACATGTGATATCTTTTGCACAAGGCGCTAACTGCTACAGTAGGAAGTTGTAAAGCGTTTGCCAAGTGATTGTGCAACGATTCAGTCTTCGCAGCAAACGGCTAAAAGCACAAATGAAGGAGGCAGAAGAGAAACGCTGAGCTGGCCACAATTGTGAAATTCTCGTTCGACGCCCTCTTCGCCAGAACAAACTGGACTTGTTACACCTGTGTTTTCCGGAGGCTGCTTCACTGCGTGTTTTCCCCCCAAATTGTGGTGAAACGCGTTGATTAACAGAATGTGACAGTGAAAGGCGACTGCTCAGAAGTGACGCCACCCTTTCTGGAAGAGAACAGCTTTCCTCTTGTTTTTGTGCAAAGGCCACCCTTTGTTGCACAGCTGTTGTTACGTCGCTGCCACCGCACTTGTTTTTAAGGGGAGTCTTCTTACATCATAACACGATATGTTTCACGTTATTACGATACACCAAGCGATTCTGTTTTAAAAAGAAACAACACACGACTTCATATCACGAGACCCTCTTTGACATAGAGCAAATCCTTTTAGCTGCCCCTTCTAACCCCCATTTAGTGTTTTTAGATTTTGTGTGAGGACTGAATTGTGGTAATCTAATGTTTTCATCTATATTAGCCGCTTGTGCTAAAACAAGTCTACAGCCATGCTGGCAGCCCATGCGAGGCTGTACTGAGGCACGCTGGTGCTCTGAGCTAAATGCTAACATCAGCATGCTAACACACTCACAGTGACTATGCTAACGTACGGACGTATAATGTGCACCATTTTAGCTTATCATGTTAGCATGCTGAAATGAGCGGATTAGCACTAAACACAGCACAGTGGGAATGTCAAATTGAAATGTTGACGGCGCTCAATGAGAAGTCAGAGGATCACCAAAGCCGTTAGGGTTCATCCTCTGAGGGCCACGAATGTCTGGACCAAAGGAGTGGACCCGATGCATTTCCATCCCTGGAGCCCCGCCGCTAGCGTGGCTAAACATTAGCATGGCAAAAAAAAATAAAGTAATGAGTATACAGTGTGACAAACTGTGCATACAAAGGGATTATAAGAGATAGTGCCGCTGTAAGGAGTCATGTCCCTGTCTTTGCCTGCAGGTCAGAGTGGGATAATAGCTGGTGTGTGTGCAGTTGTCTCCGTCCTCCTGGTGATCACCGTAGCGATTGCAGGGCTGACGTGCTGTAAGAAGGACAGCGTGGACAACTACACCTCTAAAAGGTAGTTTGTACTGGAATTCATTGCTCGTGTGTCCGTTTCCTGGCTTCAGTCTTTCACCTCCCACCCGAATACATTTCGTGTTCACAGGAAAGTGCACTCGGCTCCAGACAAATTGAACCCGATGTTCCAGGAACGAGGTGTTAAAGACAGACCTCAGATCAGTCAGCCCACGCTCATGGAGTCAACAGCAACACTGGCCAGCGCTCCTCTGGTTGCTGCCGTGACTCCCAGCAGACCGGCTCCGCAGGTACAGCGATACAAAGGGAGTTAGTCATGGAAACTCATGTCGGGGGGGCAATTAGTTAATCATGTGTGGGCAGGTTACAGATGAGCAGCTGGCGGTGTCAAAGCAAAGTACTGTGAGAGTTAGAAACTGCTTTTTTTTTCTCCCCCCCCCCCAGCCACCAAAGAAATTATCTCCAGTGTCATCTACCTCGCGGACTGAGCCGGTAAGCTTTTAAAAACATTAATAAAATAAACTTGCAATGTGATCTAATGCGTAATATAAACTGAGGACCACATTCAGAGTTGGCAACTTATGTCGGCTGCTGAAGTTCAATAGTCAAGTTAAATAATAAATGGAGAAATTAATCTGTAGTCATATATGTGGTTGGACTCTACATTTTCCTTGTTGTCAACAAATCCCATGAAAAGACCAAATCCGCCAACGTGTTGGTCCGTCTTTTAATACTTCCTGACTGCCCATTGGTTCCTACTGAACGTTTCCTTTAATAACCCATCACAAAAACATAGTTTCACCTTTCTAAAAAGGCTCAGGCATGTCCTAAAACCGCTGCTCACTCTAGTTTTTAGCAAACAAACAGGAGGAAACAAACGTGCATTTGTTGGGGACTATTTTCAACATTTGGTTGCTGTAGTGAGTGTTTGGGGCGGCAACACGGTGTGTGTGTGTGTGTGTGTGTGTGTGTGTTTGACTGAGTCAGAATAAACTACAGTGTGTGTGTGTTCATGGTGATGAAGGAACAACAGCGAGGCTCACTGATGTGGTTTTAACAGTTGCTGGACAACAATGGAGCTCTGTGGCCCAGAGGAAGGAGACACATCAGGCTGTGACACACACACACTCACACACACACACACACACACACACTCAATACTTGTTAGTGGATAAATTCACTGTTGGTTTTGGTGTTTTCATGGGATAAGTTGACGAGAAGAGAAATATATAAACATCTCCACACTCACACTGGTCTTTGTTTAGTCTGTAACCAGTGTGCAGGTAACTCCGCTCTGAATACGACTGAGTAAACACGTGTGTGTGTGTGTGTGTGTGTGCTTGAAGTGAAAAAGAAATCAAACACAAATGTCTCAGTGACTTTCTTCTCCTTCGCCACAGACCAAACCGCCTCCTCTATCTCCATCTAAACCTTTACCACCTCTGAATACAACACAGGTGAGTCATTCCCGCAGCTGCTCTCGCTTCTGCCCTCTCTGCAGAGGACTGGTGCGGTTCAACAAGTCCGATGACAATGGAAGTAATTTTATGAAGCGAAAAAAGCCAAATTAGTCGGTTCCAGCTTCTCCGATGTTCAGATTTGCTGATTTTCCCGCGACAATTTCATTCACGCAACGATGAATCGATAGATTCAACCTTTAACGACAATAATGATTAGTTGCAGCTCTTTTATAAACATATATTTTGTATTTACTATTACACCCATATGTGTTTTTGTATTATGTATACTATACGCACTGCAGATATCCCAAACTTCATTATGTAGTCATAATGAAGTTTGGGTTGGGTCCGTCCCAGTTACTAGTAGTATTAGTAGTTAAGTGACTACTTGCGTGATGTATTTCCAGTAAATACATGTCTCAACTCTAAACTCACAAGCAGGTCGACCATACAGCGTGACAGCCAAAGCCAGACAGGAAAAATAAAGTAACACATCTAATAAAGACATTAAATCGCGTTATCTAGAAGCACGTAGGTTCGACACAAAAGGCGATTCCATTTTGAAAGGTCTCGGTCTTTATGTCGTTTCTTGATCTCTTTTCTTTTTAAGCTTTATTTTTACATTTTACATGGTCCGCCATTTTCATATTATCATAAGCCCTTTTGAATACATTTTAATTTTAGAGTCACAAAATATGATGTAATATGTTTTTCCAACAGGACCTTGAGTTGGTCGTCTTAGCCTGGCTTTCCCAAATAGAACTCCCATCCTCTTCAGATGCCTCCAGCCCCGATTCTTTCTCCCATTTCTGTACAGACAGACAGCAGTGTATTTCGTAAAATGCTGCTTTCTATTGTACAGCCATGATATTAGATGTTATGTATCTTTAATCTTATATGAAAAGGTGAGAGACTCTGTTAAACCTTTATGTGCCCAATGCCTAAACCGCATATCAAGGCCAGAGAGCTTGAACTCCATTTCAGTCTTCTTGCGTGCTTCAGCACCACTGAGAGCTACCTTGATCGATACTTATTCACTTTTAAGTAGTTCTTGATCTGTTTCCTGCCTCTTTGAACGGTTTCTTGTGCTGCTGTAACATGTGTTACCCCCCTCTGGGGATCGGCAAAGTCTTAAAGTTGCAGCCCACTTTCTGTCATGGGTTAGGCTGCTATTCTGTTTAGGGACCAGATGAAAGTCACTACAAAACAAAACGCCTCTTCAAACCTCCACAGTCCAACTTTGCGTTTACAAATGTGTCTTACATATTCATCTCGTTTTGCCTTTCAGTATAAGGCAGCCAAAGCGAATCCTCCTCCTGCACCTCCGGTCAAGCCCAGCCCTCGCCTGGCTGCCCGAGTCAAGCCCGGCGCTCCTCCGCTGCCCCCGGCGAAGCCGCAACCCCACAGACTCACGTGAGCGTCTCGTTAAAAAGTTCCCCCGTTTAACCAAAGCAGAAGCCATTCGGCCTGCAGTCGCCGCATATAGAACGAGAGCGATCCTCTTTAGGATCAGACGGGTGAGTCACGGAGTTTGGGAAAGTGGACGCTTTGTCTTCGAAGCCTTTTAAGATGTAGTGCCTGACGAAGCTTCAGCGACTGAGAATGCCTTTGATGACCCGAGACCAACGGCGTCACAGCTGCTGTGGAAGGAGCGATCTCTCGCTGTTGTAACTGTCGTGTGTAAAATTATCTTTCTGCTAACTTCCTTTGTAACAAGTTGTCCCACTGCACTTTGAGCAGCCTGAGCAAAATGGTGCTCACGTGAAAATGTACTCTTAAAATTAATGTTCGTGCAGGGACTGTACGGAGATCATCAGACGGGGAAAGAGGGCCCGAAGGGTTGCGAGGGTTTTGCGGTTTTCCTTTTTGCTGAAGGGAGCGCAGCCTGAAATATTCTTTCGGAAGAGCAGACGCGGTGTCTTCTTACATGTTTCTCACCCCAGATTTATATTTTATTCAGCCTTCAATTGAGCTGCAGCCTAAACAATGCTAATTTTAAATACTTTATTCACCCTCATCCTGATTTGTCTTTGGACCTGAGCTGCCCTCCCCACCGTCCCTAAACTGTGTCCAAAGCCAGTCTGCGCCTTTAACAAGGTTACCTTTCTATCGCTGAACACTGTACTTGAAAACCTTTGAATGGTACACGCAGTACGGGAGGCTTTGCACAGTTCGGATGACCTCGGTGTGTGTTAGTGGTTCAGCTTGAAACGTTTACGTCCTACTTGTTGTTGTTTTGTTTTTTTTGTTTGTTTTACTGCACTGATATGTTTCTGGGGCAACAGTCCCAGGGCTTTACACTTTGTAGGTCTCTAAAACACAAGACACCAGTTGATATGATCACAATCCTACTTTTTAAATCTCTCTCATTTGAAAGCTTGAATGTAAAAGCTTAATGAGAGGGCCTTTTGTTGCAACAAATAAAGTGCACTTTATTACAAAAGCACGGCGAGATCTCGTTGCATCAGGAGATTGCAAAATGTATCCGTGTGAAGCAAAACGTGACCGAAGACTTCTTACCTGCGGTGTTTTCCTTAGGGGCGTCCTATGTGAACTGCGTAATGATTAAACGTTACATTGTTATCTATGACGTCCGCTGTGTCTCTGTGTGCTGTTTTTGTCTTGTGTAAAATTCGTATTAGCCTACTGAGAAGCCTCCTATTGTTCTTCCCAGCCAACAGTGTCCACATCGGTTAGCAGCTAATCCAGTGTTTGGTCTCCAGCGAGGAAACGGGACTCCCAGTGCGAGCTCCCATCAGCTGGGTTTCCCGCTCAGACCTCTTCGAACAGTCAGGACACAAAGGCTGCCGGGCTTTTGTTTCTGCTTCCAGTTTAACGCGGACTCTCGTGGGGAAACAAACCCGAGAGCCTTCGACGTTACTTCAGCAATGAGAGCCTGAGCCACACAAAGCGGCCCGTGAATGTTAGCTTATCGCGGATATACATGTCGACTGATAAGTAAGAAACAACTGCAGTACAGACGGGGGGGAAAGAAGTACTCACATCCTTTACTTAAGTAAAAGTAGAAAAGTCCTGAGGGTTATATTATATTCTGTTTTTATCACAAATACAACTGAATGTTGTAGTTCATCAATGTGGTGCCAATTTGAGATACTTTGCATACTACTGGGTAGATTAGTAGAATAGTACTGCATCACGTTTTTGTTTTTTTATGTAAAAAAGTAACTGAGTGTCAAATAAATGTGGTGAAGTATAAAGTGCAATATTTTCCTCTGAGATGTGGTATAAAGTGGCACAGAAGGGAAACCCAAGAAGAGTAGAAGTATGTCAAAAAGAACATTGCACCAATGCGTGTTTGTTCTACGTGTCGAGCCAAACCCGCGGGCATTAATCTGCGGCTCTAACAGCCTCCGCTCTTCCGGTTTCAGTCGTTCTTGCGTGCAGGGATTCGCGCCCATTCAGACACCATAGCATCACAAACGGTTGTCGCTGTTGTCTGAAATCTCTCTGTATGCTGAAGGATTCAGATTGTACTTGCAGCAGACCGTAGCCGAGTCTTTGGGAGTCTTCCTCCTTTCTCTGTCAGTACCAATGAAGAAAAAGCCCTGCTCATAAGTCACTCCAACCCCCCCCCCCCAACAAATATTTTACGGCAGACGTATTAATCCAACAGTAAACTGGGGAAAAGAAACCTGATTTGAGGCCCAGACAGGGGAGCTGAGCGTTAAGGAATGTAGGCCGGAGCAAGGGGCTGGTTTCTCACCGAGAGCTCGTCTGCTTCACTGTGACTCACGAGCCAAGCAGCTCTTAAAAACCACACCGTTTACAATGACTGCGGCTCGTTCGACAGCAAGAGCCTCGTCCGCCGCTCGCTCAGATCAGCGGCCTATAGGGCTCGTTCAGCGGGAGACGATATGTGATGGTGGCATCCCTCTTCAGAAAAGGGATGGTGGGCGTTGAGTCACAATGTGCAGCCATCTGTGTTTGTGTTCGGGTTTAAATTCCAGTTTCAAAACAGATCCACGAGACTCTCCATCCCCACAGGCTACAGTAAAACCACGATAGGTCTTTGTGTGGTCTTTTTAATGTTTAATTTTGTCTTCCCCTGGTGATTTACAATCCATGTTTTCAGGGTTTCTGGCGGCGACTGGGTCTCCGTCTCCGTGATAAATAAACCCCAAATGTCAAAACAACGGAATATAACGGATGACAGCTTATTCGTTTTGAACGCGTCTTGCTGTAGGAGAGCGGGGACGTGCCGAAGGTTGAGACCGCAATCTAAAACTGATGTGACCTGGCGTGACTCTTCATGCTTGTAACCCTCCTGACCAATCATTTCCTGACACGCGTGGTAAAACAGAGGATGCTGGCTGAAACCGCTAAACACTGAAACACAGGTCGTGAGAAGGAAGGGAGGGAGGAGTGACCGAGATGAACTGCGCAGCTCAGTGACTCACCGTAAGTCACCCCGTTTGACGGTTGAGCAACTCCGGTTAAGCAGCTGAGTCAGATTGCCTCGATTGTTTCCAGCTTCTCCTTTTTCAAACCGCGACTGTACTTTTCCGAAAGGGTCCTCTATTGTGGCACCATGTCAAAGACGACTTGACCGGGGGCCGAGCGGACAGCAGCTGCGTCATGGCAGCGGTTGCCATGACCTCACCTGTTACGACGTTCTTTGGGAAAAAGGAAAGAAAGAAAACGATGAAACACTCAGGAGGAAAAAGGAAGTCCTGTTTTCATTTGTGGACACTCAACTCAACCCCATAAAAGTTGCAATAAGCGGCTCTTAGTTATTAGTCCTGCAGGTGTTTGGTCATAAACCTAACTATTGGACACATTAAAATGGCGCTAGATGAAAAGTTAAGGGATCGGTTTTAAAGCTACAAGCTAAATTTCAACAGTAAAGACCGAGCTGAACGTTTCCTGTCTGACCCGGGGTCAGCTGTTATTAGCTGGTCTTAAAGAATACACGTCCAACTGAACCATCAACGTCAGAATCATGCCAAAGTCTTTTTATTTCATTACCGGGCAAACATTTGATCTTTATATACAAAGACATTTCTAAAAATTAAACATTCAGAAACAAGTTGAAACCATCAGATGGAAACAAATACTTAAGTGGAAAGAAAACTGACAAATCGAGTTACTTAAATACAATTTTTCCATTGCACTTCGACTTCATAAATACAACTCAAGAGGCTTAACGTCTCTCCGGCCCAAAGTAACCACGTGACGCTGTAACTGCAGTACATTCAACCATTTCTCCTCGGATCCGATCATTCACAGTCGTGCCAAGATGCCACGTTCACGTCATATGGGACGGACGACGAGGTTTACCGCTCGAGCTTAAAGGATTAGATGATTCATCTATTAAATATTCAACTGTAAAAATATTCTGGGTTGTTTTTTTTGGCTAATTATATACATTTGTTGTATATAATGTTGACGTTCGACTGGGGCTCTTTTTTTAAAATCACATCATCTTGCTGCGCCCTCTTCTTCTGCAGTGGTTTTGCTGGCACTCGACAGGAGATTTAGCTGCGCCGGCTGTTTATCTCGATGAAGGAACTCCTAATATTCTCGTTACAGTAGTGGACGGAAACGCCCCCCCGATTTTTTGGGAACTTTGTCGAAAATCGGCACTAATCGTTGTGCAGATCGTTCCGACACTACATGACATGAACGCAACATGGAACCATCCAGTGAAATATTATGTGCACACAAATGAGACAACAAAACCCATCGCATGTCGTAGGCCGGTAAAAAGACAGACACAGTATAGACATTGTATAAACGTAATGGCCAGCCACGTCAGTCACAGACATCATGACGAAAGACTTCTGCCTCCGATATATATATATATATAACACTTTATCAAAACAACTTAAAATCAAAATAACATTTACATAGAAGCTATACACCAGACTGTGCATAGCAAGATATATCTAATTGATTATGAGTGACAATAAGAGTTTCTGTCTTGAGTGTAAATTCTGCGACAGCTTTGGCAGCCTGGGACGTTTCATCTGGAACAACGCAACTCTTTACAGACAGGACACATGGGAGTATCAAAGTGCTGTTTGCCTGACCGTAATTTCCTCCTCGAGCGCCCCGCCAACCACTTCCTGTGTTTTCCTTGCTGTATGTCACAAGTTCAAGCTAGTTCCCGTGTTTCTGTCGAACACTCTCCCACGTGATAAAATCCACCTCAAACCCCCCAAACGTGGTGCTACAATTTGCTCGATTTTGCAGTAGAAATGAATATCATCGCTTTGTGTATGAAATAGGACGTATATTGTGCAGCGAAAGAAAAAAGTAGGGTAACGAGACAGCTTCAGTGTTTCCTCATATTAAAACAAGCATTTTCAATGATCAAAGCTTCCGCCGTGTGAGACGGCGGGAGTGGACAGACACTACTGAGCATGTGTGAACTCTGTGATCAGGAGAGCCATTTTTAAGAGAATATCCCGAGTCCATGTACAGCTGTACAATGTTTGACGCCACTCTGCTGTGTTAACAGCTTACAGTCTTTAGTGTTACTCGGAGCACAGGCAGGGATGGAGGACGCAACGCTGCTTACGCGTTTCTCTTTTTTAATTTTGTTGTTAAAGTTTCGTATTTCGTCCAGCTCCAGTCTTGGTCCTTGAAAGAGGAAAACCAAACGTGTTAAGTGATTGAGGAATGAAACAAAAATACCTTAAAAAAAAAAAAAACAGTGTGTGAAAATACTATTAATAATTATAGACTTTTTTTTCCAACATAAAACGGTGCAGTTCAGTCTGGACGGTTGTTGCTTTTCCCTTAAAAAAATAATAAAAAAAAATATATATTTTTTTTTTTAAAAA
>CM022492.1:21717395-21739361 GCA_011952105.1 Coreoperca whiteheadi
GCAGCTTCGGCATGTTGGGCGCACCTGAAGCAGCTGGTATCAAGACACGTGGCTGTCCGCAGCCTCCCCAAGCTAACAGCAGCAGTTTTTGGTGACAAGGACCACAGTGTGAGAGGAAGTGGCCATTAAAACCAAACAGAAAGCAGCAGGATAGTCAACAGACTCCTCCAACAGGATTACATTTGCAAATAAAAGTACCTTGCATGGATTAGATGGGTGTTATGTGAAATAAAAATAAATAAATAAAAAAGCGGGTCTACTGTATTATTACTCCCAAAATTCAAATCATAAGGTTTAAAAGAGGTTGTAATACAGTTGTGCAGGATTCGTTTGGAAGGGTTTCTGCAGGGCTCACCAAGTCTTTTAAAGACCTTTTTAATACCAGACAGAACACTATTTAATACCCGTTTCACAATCAAACCGGCCAAAGTATGAAAGTATGATGGAAAACCAGTAGGGACAATATGGCCTTGCACATTATGAGCTGATGAGCTTCCTGGCTGCTGTAGCTGCTTTGGCGACAGTGTCAGGTCTGATGGGGCCGACTGAAACTCCACAAAAAAGGAATCAACGGCCTCCTGCAGCACAATCCACTGTCACAACAACCCCATTTTTAGCTTATGTAGAATGACAGCCTGCAAACTTATTACAGACTAACATTACTACCTACTGCAGGCAAGAGAAAATATTTAAGACTCGAGACTTTAATACCTTTCAAAAGGCCTTTTTTGAGGAAACTACATTTAATGCTTTAATACGTGTCAAGCCCTGCAGATACCGTAAAGCAGTGCTCCCTTAAATATACAGAAACGCAAAAAAAACCCAGAGACATGATCCAGACTCTGTAAACTCGCATATCTTGCTCACAGAGCTATCTGTGACCTTAATTCAGTCCAGATGGGATGGCTGTAAGTATGCTGCCTTTCCTCCAGCACACATGGAGTAAACAAACCGTAACAAGATTCTGCCTCAGTGATTTCCTGCACAGAAAATGTCTTCGACACAATTGTAAAATGAATTTGCGGCCATAGCATCGCCGGTGATGTTTTTTCTGGTTTGGCCGCCAATTCAACCCATCACGGCCCTACCGTGTTACCAAACTTTCATGGCAGCAGAACATTCATATCAATTTAGAGGCTTCACTGGAACTCGGCCTGCTTAAAAAAGCTCAGGCTGGGGTGCATGTTAAAGGCACAATCAGTGAGGAAAACATAAACAATAGCGTATCCCTGCCTTCTTTTAAAGCTTTCTATCAACTCATTGACAGGCCTTTTAATAAATGGAACAACATTCAGCTTCAAGTGCATTTAAGTGGTTTGATGCTGTTTAAGGTTTGTTTACAACAGTTACATTTGTAAAGGCATTTAAACAGACATTTTTGTGTTGATAAAAACAAAATGCGGATTTAATGTAGTATAAATGTGTGTCGAGTTTTTGTGGTAAAATAAAACCCAAAACAGATTCCGTGTCATGTGACTCACATGGCAGCCCTCTGTCCTTGGAAAAGCCTGCTGTAGTCCTCCTTCAGGCCACAGATGTAGCTCACCGCTTCACCCCAAACCTTCTTCAACACAACCAGGGGAAGCTGCGTCTTGGCCTCTTGCACTGCAAAGTTAAAACAAGGCCCATGACAGCCGCACTATTTCCTGTTACAGCAGAGTGGAGAGCCCTGGAAATACGATGCTAATAAGTTGTCAGTAGCGATGGTGTTCATCACCGTAAAAAATACCATCCGGTATAGAATCGATTTTATACCTGACAACTTGAGACAAGAAGAAGTGGGATGGAAAATCTGTAGAAATGAGTGCTACCTGTGATCTGTTAAATGTATTCAAATTGATGCATCAGGGCACATTTTCCTAACACCGTCTCATGATCGGCCTGCATAACTTAAAATAGACTCACCGATAGTGTTGACTTTATCAGGCAGTTGTCTGGCACTGAGGGGACCAGAGTACTTGGTGATGCTCTTGTCAAACAGGTAGACGATGTAGCTATCCCACCCTCTCTACACAGGAGAGAAGAAAATCACCACTTACACAGCCTGCAAATGCCTCTCCTGGCGCTCAGAAGAGCATAACTGGGTGATTCAAGTCCCTGTGTGAAGCAGAATACCTGCAGACGCAGCTTTTTCTGCAACATTTTAGAGTTTTTGCAGGGACGAGTCTTTTGCAAAACGTTCCAATGGGAGATACTAACTAACTATAAAATAGTTGGGTTTTTTTTTTTTTTTGCTTCATCAGCTAAAGGAAACAGAGAGCTGACAGGAAACGAGGAGAGAAAGAGAGAGATGGATGATGACAAAATATAACAAAGAGGCATGGCTGGATTCCAAAATGGATTCCCTGATGAAGGGGTTAACTCCTACAGGAGTGTTTTTCATCATCAGAATATTTAGGGTTCGGATCTGCGAGTGAGATTTGCCAGGTGAAACATAACCTAACCGAAGTTCTCCTCCTACGCACGCCAAGCGTTCTTCCTTATGTTGCACAGGCGCAACAGTGAACTCCGAGCTGCACGAGAGTCAACTTACCACTCCATCTAGGACACATTGTGCAGCGGGCTTCCTGGGATCCAGCGACACCCCCGTCTCATGCAGCAGCTCCTGGTTCACCACGTCAATCTTGGTCTCGGCCTCTATGCGCTTCTGTAGACTGTGGAGACTTTCGTCCGGAGTCAACTGGAAAGAGTGGACCCGAGCTGTGGTCATGTTCAGGATGTGGACCACCTGGAGAGACACAAGAGAAAAGCTGTTAGTACAAAGTACAGGTGATGCACTTTTCAGTAATCTATAGTTGGTATACTGAAGCCCACAACCCCTTAAGAAGACTTCTCCACCGATTTAGCACTTTGACTCCGGACGGACAGTTTAGGAAGGATGAAAAGTGATGCAGCAGAACCAGAGATACCGTCTGTTTTAGTCCAAATATTCTTCTTCCTTGCCAAAACCTGGCGCCTACATTACCCACAATGCAACTCCACCACTGACAGTTAGATCGGAGATGTGGGCTTGTCATGCTAGTGGCACCTATTGTAGCCTTGCGCAGATAGCCTGCAGCAAAGATGAGCGGCGGTCTGCTGAGCTCGCGTCTTTCTAACTCCACACCCACAGATTTTCTCCATTTTCAAACTTGTAGTCTTCAGCCGCAACCGACTCCAGTGACATCACTTGAGGAAATGCAGCTCCAGAGCCACAAAGGGCTTTGTATTCCTCTTTTCACATATGCAGTATTACTTCCAAAACACCTTTAAACACACTTTGATGTGTAAAATCAACGCACTTCTCTTTTAAAAAAAGAGAGATGAAGGTAGCGTCCGCTTTCAACAGAAGCTAAACATTTCAATGTCTGCCGGCAAAATGCAGCATCACCTCCAATGAGCGCACGAACACCATGTGCATCGAAATTTGTTCATAAAACCAAATCTAGAAAACCGTCATGAACTGAAAGCTGGCATCAGATTCTTAATCTTGTTTGTTCTCTGATCAGATAGTGAGTGAGAATTCAAAACTCTTTTATGGAGGTAACATTCTTGCACTGCTGCTTGTGTTTAGACATTTAACATTTGAGGACTTTCGGCTTCTTTTGTTAAAACAGAAAAACTAAAGGTTTGTAGGAAAACATTGTTTTCGGTAGAAAAACTCGACAGTGGTATGAAAACATCTCAAACAAAACCCAGCCCTATTGAAGACAGAATAACCATCAACATTTTCTCTGCATTTTAGAGATGAAGGCTATCGGTTAACTAGAGAAATATGTAAATGCTGGTTGACCCAGACACAACTGGCTCACAATCACCGATGCAGATTAAACTGCCAGTAACTCACCTTCATGCTCAGTATCTGCTCCAGCACTTCAAAGCACAGCGGTTTCTTGATGTCAGGGTTGATTCTGCCTCCCCTCTGGTCAGGATCCCACTTTAACATCAGCTGAAGAAGTTCTTCCATTGGCTCCAACAGTGTCCTACGTAACAGCAATTCAAATAAGTGTTCAAAAAGAGATGGACGATGGACAGCGATGTACTCTCCAACGGAAGACAAAAAACACCCCGTATGAAGTGTTTGAAGGATATATATATATTTTTAGCAGTCCTGACCTGCTAAGATTGTTGGGGTAGGGGAGGTGTGTGGAGAACCTGACTTCTCCGTTCAGTTCCTCTACAGCCATGATGTCTTTTGGACCTTTATTCTTCACTTTGCTGGCCCTGTGGATGAGAAGAGACAAGACGGGAGATTTTGACATCTTGAAATGATTCCATTACAAGGCTTGAACGATTTTCCCGTACAAAGCACAAAAGTAGCAGTTTGACGGAAAATTTTACACTTTCAAATCTGGTTACGCTTGAAAATCTTACTGTAATCCCTGTAAATTAAGATCTCCTATGCAAATAGAGTTGAGCTGCTCTACCGCCATGATTGGTCCGCTCAACTGTGGGGATCCCCTTCACCGATTGGGCCATCGCCCGGACGAGACAATGCCTCTGTGCCTTCTATGCTTGGGCGGCATCTATTTTTTCATTCCTTCCTGACATTTCACCGGGGTATATGACAATAATTGTGTAAAAAACAAAACAAAACAAAAAAATTAAATAAAAGCTGAGCTGCTGTAGAGGTCATTGCATGGTGGACTGTTAACCGGCGCAGCGTTTCTAGCCTTTAGGTTTAGCTACCCTGAGCCAAGACTCGTTTACATTTTGGCAGATGGGCACCATTCAAAGTATGCCAAATTAGCTACTAGCACTTCCTGTTTGCAGTGTACCCATGGACGTAGGGACAACTATCACTGGATTACTGTGATACAGAAGAAAACGTGATGATTCTTAGGCAAGTGTTACGGAGCGTTTTTCTTCCTATGATTTAGGGATGTGCGATGGAGATCAGAAATAACGATATTCCTGGCACGAAATGTGCGTGTCACATCGGTGTGTTCATATTTGACTTAGTTATGACTCAATGAAGGAGTAAAATATTTGAAAAAAAACAATGGCAGGATTGGGCGCTAACAGTTTTAAAGTGAGCTGTGTGTCACAGCCTCTGCTGCTGCTGCTGCTGGCTGCACAAAATGTAGATGTCCTAATGATTTGCTTATCAGGTCGACTTACCACTGCACAGGCTGAAGGTTGTGCAGGAATGGACGGAAACCACAACTGCATTCAAACACCATGGTGCCAAAGCTCCAGTAGTCCACAGTAACAGTGTACGGCTTATTCTCAAACAGCTCAGGTGCCTGCAGAGGAAAAAGTGGTGCGTTTCAGCAGGATACATTTGATCGATGGGCAACTTTCACATTTTACCTGATTTGTCAATTTACGGCAGTTATAGAACACAGCAAATCAGCATTTCATCATTTGTGAAGGCAGGAAGAAGATAAAAGGATTTCGACACATAACTAGGATAACCCATAGATTACATTAAGCTAGGTGCAAGTGAGGATCAAGACATTATTCCTTGTTTGTTTCATTAAGTGCTCACCAGGTACTGAAGCGTGCCGACAAAGGAGGTACACAGACTGCCCTGGTCCAGGTCTTTAGCATAGCCCAAGTCAATGATTTTGTGAACCAGCTGTAGAAGAATAAGCAAATGTAAGGCAGTTTCTTGAGGATGTGAAGTCAGACAGAACAGGCACAAAACCAAAAAGTGGCAGTATACCTTTCCGTTGATATCTTGCAGCACTATGTTTTCAGGTTTAAGGTCTCTGTGTATGATCTTGTTTTCGTGCAGATACTGGATACCAGATCCTAGAGCACAAAAGCAGTGGTTTAACTGAATGATGAGGCTCTACAGGACACGTCTGAATGACATGCTGCACATAGAAAAAACACTGGACATACCAACATCATTCAGTAATGAAAGCACGTCACTCTCTTTCAAACCGCAGCAGTTTTCAGGCCGGCTCAGCATCTGTAACCCACACAAATACAATTCTATCACATCTGATTCTGCAGTAAATCTACATCACACGACAGAATGGTGACACAACTTTTCTATGCCGCACTACTACAGTTAGACTGGAAATTCAGCCTTATACAACATTCTATGATTGTGTGCTTGTTGCATGACATGTAGTACAGTATGTGATGCAACTTTGAACGTCTGCACTGTGTCATGAGTGATTAAGACAACCGTAAACTAAGACCACATCTACACTAAACCTGGTAAATTCGAAATCGAAATCTGTCCACACTGGTGGCAAGTAAACTACAAAACTGCATCACAGCCAACATCGGGGAAAGGAGTGAGACTGACGCAGCCCTGTTACTCTGCTGAGTCTCAGCTGGTTAAACTCGTTTTGTCTCCTCATGCTCTCCTGTACTTTCTTTTAATACAGCCATAATTCCTTTTTTGTAATTCACATATTTTTCTGTTGTCAAATAACTTAACGAGCATAACATCTGACTGCAGCATATAAATGCTACCTGTTGAACCAGGTGAACAGTAGGGCTGCCCCCTACTATCAGCCGAAAACACCCTGAGTCGACTCACATTTTGTCGAAACGCTGCACTTTTTCTTTTAGCTGTGCGGTTGTTCACAGAATAATACAGGAGGATTTCATAACTGAACTATAATCAGGACGCAGTTACTTTCTCTGACTGTTCATTTGTGATTCACATCACAAATAATGAACAGAGGCTTTAAACCTGAGTCTTACAGGTAAAGCATGACACAAATGTCGGCCTATATAGGAGTGGAGGGTGGAGTGGCTGCTCTGCAGGTGCGCTGGACTGACACAAACTATTCAGGGGAGTGAATAATATATTTCTCATCTTTGTAGATAAGATGTGTTGAAAAAAAAGACATCAGCAATAATGCTGTGTTTATGAAAACGAACCAATATAGAATGAACCGATGAACCACAAGCACAAATTGAAGTGTTGACTCTGGAAATCTCTATTTTACAATCGTAAAGTCTGACAAAATAAACATAAATCCGATCAGGCTTGCATCATTTTCCAAAAGCTTTTTCCACCATCTAAACTAAAAATGTGAGGCGGGGGGGGGCTTAGATTTATCCACTCTGGAGGCCCCTGTAGAGTTAAAAAGCGGCATTTTTGGGCGTGAAAAACATTTTCCTAGTGTGTCTTGAGAGAGCTGGTTTATCAGCCTCCTTTCCACGAGCCCCTCACCTTCCTCAGGTCTCCCCTGGAGCAGTACTCCATGGCCAATAGCGGAAGATCGTTTAAGGATATGTGCGTAATTTCATCTGGGACATCTCTGGCGGTCACAACATTGATGTGATTTAACCTGAGTGAGAGAGAAGGGGTCATTACTACCATTACTATTTAATGATGCCCACACACATTCTGCAGACGTCCACTGCTACAATGCTTACACGAAACTTCAGATGTCATATTTCATCTAACTGAATGTATGCAGCTTCCTTTAGGTAACTAATAACTTATTATATCAGTGTCTTCATTATCACATCAGGACATCACTGTATAATGACTTTATATCAATGTGCTATATAAATCAACCGTCCCCACAGGAAGAAAGTGTGTAAAAATAAGTCAAACTTTTTCATGATCTGGATTTCTCTGCTCCATCTGTCCTTGTTCCTTGGCGTGAGCTCTAGACGGCACATTTTCACAGCCAGCTTTTCATTTGTTTCCTACAAAACAGAGAATCCATTATTATATCAGCACATTAAGGCTGGAGCTGCTCCCCTGTAGGACTTCACAAAATGTCCCAATAAACGCAGCACCTAATTAAGGCCAATAGGTAGCAGGTAAGGAGTGACATACATATTTTATAAATGCAGTTTGGTGTCATGCGTCTGTAACGGGTTTTGTGGCTCTGAACTCACATGATGTTGGTAGAGGTAAACATGGGCAAACCCGCCCATGCCCAGCCTCTCTTTCAGCTCCCAGTCGCCGCAGTTCTGGTTCTGCCTGAAGGGAGCTTTCTCCATTGTTGTGCGGAAAGCTGGACCAAAGTGCACAAACAACGTTTACATATGGCAGCAACAAAAGAACAGCAGCGCTACACTCCAAATGGTTTACTCCCAAGGCACAAACTGACTGCGAGCTTTGGATTAGCTAAAACAAAAAAACTACCACGCACGGGGACAGGACTACATCCTGGAGCAACTGCCAAGCTAACGTTATATTACATCGACGCTTTTGCGCAGTTTGGCGGCGACGTGCCCGAAGAGGCCCGTCTATTCTAACACACGACACCGTCACCGTTAAGATACCAGGTGTGAGGACTACACACGCAAAGCGACCTGTTATTTGCGTTGGCTCCGCTCGCTAACAGCTAACTTAGCTAACGCTACGCCAACCAACAGGCAGCCCCAATACATTCCAGGAAATAGACGGTTGCCAGGCGCTGGCATTAGGAAACGAAGGCTTCGGCGCCAGTTAAGTGACGTTTCATTAAACGAGCTGCTGGTACAGCCAGTTTTGAGACTTACTTCGTGCTTCTATGTAAGCGTCATGGGCCGTTTTTCAGGAGAAATGCGTGCTGTCGCGCTGTTCTCGGGTCAGCGCGGCGCCGTGAGAACTGTGTACTTTCCTGCCGGGGACGTCACCAGGAAACCCGGCGGTGCTTCTCGAAAGTGAGACGTTCAACAACACAACACCCGCTGCGTTCAACTGCCGCTAAAACTGTTCAACGGCCGTCAAACAATGGCGCTGCACCGCGAAGAAACGTCATTTTTTAAATAATACGCGTCGTCTGCGCGCGGGCGGCACGCGACAGTCGCGTTTTCGAGCATTTCGTCGGGTGGCGGCCGCGGTGGCACGTCAGTATGTCACGCTGTTTACTTGCGGTGCTGGAAAAAGTACGTTCACTCGAGCAAAAGAACCAATACCACCGTGTACAAATACTCTGTTCCAAGTAAATGTCATACGTAAAAAATTCAACAAGCATCAAAATTTAAAGTAACCAAAATTATTATTAATAATATATAGGCTATTGGATTATGATTATTGGTGCATTGATGTGCAACCATCGCTTGCAGCTGTCAAAGGTTGGGGTTATTTTTATTTATTTAGCTGCTTAATATCCTGCTGTGTACTCTATAATCTATAATGATACATCACACTTATATATGGTGATTTATATTTTGTATTAATCTGAATCTGCAAAGTGATGAGTAACTATAGCTGTCAAATAAATGTAGTGGAGTAGTAAAAAATACAACATTTCCCTCTGAAAGTAGTTGAACATTTAAATACTCGAGCAAAGTACAAGTACCGCAAATGTGTATTCCTACAAATGCCTGCACTTAGTTACTCTCCACCTTCTTCTGTTTGTCGTGTTCTTGCTAAGCCTCACTAGGGGCCTAAGTGGCAAAAAGGGCAAACAATGACTGGATATTATATGATGATGATGATGATTATATTTCATTATGTTTGATAGAATAAAGATCATTGTATGGAGATGCAGGTTCTAGCCACACAGAGTCTCCAGGTGTCTGAAGGCACATAGATTAATTCCTCCTTAAACTAAATTCAAATTCCTTTTGAGTATTTGGAGTCAAGTCAAGTCAAGTCTGCTTTATTGTCAATTCTTCCACATGTACAGTACATACATACAGAGAATCGAAATTGCGTTACTCTCAGACCCCCGGTGCATACAGATAACACTAACAGTAGAGCCTAAAATCTAGATCAAATATAAAATATAAGCTATGGATCCATCACATACAGTATAAGTCACATCCCGATGGGGTGGAGGAAGAATTCAGCTCATTGACTCAAGTCTATGGGGCCCTGAAGTCCCAAATGTTTACCTTTTTTTTTAATCTGGGCACAAAAAGGCTGGATTACCAACCAGGCAAAACAGGCAACTGCCCTAGGGACACAATGAAAAACCCAAAACAGGTTCACAGTGTATCACTTGGCTTTTAAAAATATGATCAATTGCAAATTCGTGAAGAGTATTCACACCACTGAAGTCCAGTATCAACAACAATGGGCCCCGTATTGAAGAGGCCATGTATCAAAGTCTAATTTCAACACCTTTACTATACTGTATTTTGGATTATATTGCGCTCCCTTGGTAGATATTCCTAAGCACAATTTTGTGGGTGTGTTTGATTGCGGGGCCCAACAGCAATTCTTTTGCCTTGAGATCCTTTAACAGTTTTAATCTGACCAAAACACATGACCTAATAGGTTGTGCACGCAAGATATTGATCGATATTTTGTGCGCCCAGGCAATACTTTGTGAGTTCGCGATTGAAAAAATATCATCTTTGAGGGATTTGGGGACTCGGTATAAATATAAGTAGCAATACAACAATATTTAATTAAATGCTTCATTACAAGTATTGCAGTCAAAATGTTACGTGTGTAGAAGCACGTCAATATTATCAGCAAAATGAACTTAAAGTATGTAAAGTAAAATATTCAGTATGCAGCTGAATTGCAGTGATGCATTACTGTATAATATTGGGTCATTATTGCTGATACGTTAACATTTAAGCTGCATTTAAATGTCGTAGCTGGTCAAGATGGAGTCAGTTTTAAGCTGACAGTATGACAAAACACTGCATTTTAAATGCTCATTGTTTAAAAAACCTTAATCTGCTAAGTATACACCGGTCAAATAAATGCAGTGGGCCTCAGAAATGAACTTAAGCACAGTAACTGAGTAAATATACTTTGTTATATACCACGCAATGACGCTCGGACGCAGGTAAGCTTCCAAAACACTTTTATTTTCATCTCCTATGCCTCCCAAAACGAGAAGCTCGCAAACAACATTTCCTTGGTTGAGTTTTGACAAGGCAGTGACACATGAGGCTCACTGTAATGTGCTAGCATAAAATGAGCATGTCCTTGCCTGCACCAGTCTAAAAGAACAACAACAACACGGAGATGGATCAGATCGGAGCTCTACATGGAAAAAGATTTGCACGAGCGGGGCTCGAGTCTCTAAAACGCAACAGCAAACGACAGTTTAATATGTAGCCGTTTGCTTCAGTCACAACCACCACGAGCTCAAGGACAGGAAAAGAAAACGCTGACCTACCTTATACATTAACCCTTCATTTAATACTCTAACCATAATATCACTGAGCAGCAGGCCATAATATGTCATGCTTTATTTACATGTGACATTCAGAAATGAGGCTTTCGTGGGCAGAGATGGCTAGAACAGAGGTGAATCTACCTCCATGAACGCAGTACGAACAGGGTGACTTCCACCTGAGCATCACAGAGCCGTCACCAAGGGAACCAGCCATTTCCATGCTAACCCGTGCCATGGAGGCCCTGCAGCTGCTCTGTGATGTAAGTGACAACGCACGGGGGGAGGGAGGGACGCTGAGGGGGAGAGGGGAGACTTCGTCGAGGTGGAGGATCTGAAGAACCGCCTCCATCAGTATTGTGGATGAGGTGTGTGGAGCCTGCGCCTCCGAATACCCATCAGTTGGATTAAGTTATTGCACTCTTTGGAGTTGACTGGATTTTGCCAAACGGTCTGTTTTTGGATCTTATCTCGGTGCAGTCTCCAGTTACTTATTCGTGGGACCGGCTGAAAAGGAAAATTTTCCAATTCATTTTCTGGATGTTCTAGGTTCATTTATTCATCTTTACACGAACACACACAAAAACCCAACAGGAAACTGCTACTTATGGCAGGACATTTTTCAGTTAAGAGATCCGATAGGAATTCTTCAAAATCCCAAGAACGTTCCGTTAGATTATCTCTATTTTTGCTGAATCTGCTGATTATCTTCTCGATTAATCGTTAAGTCCGCAGACATGTTCAAAAAGAACATCAATTGCTTCTGTAAAATCCAAATAGATTTCGCTGACCGTGGCACATGGCAAAAGAAAGCAGCAAATCTTCCCATCTGAGACGCCGGAACCAGCCAATGATTTCGCGTTTTTTGGCTTCGAAAAATAACTGCAAAGACTAAATCGATTATCAAAACACTTTCTCAATCGACTAGTTGTTTCAGCGCTCGTGTGTACGTTTGCGATCGACTCACTCTTGACAGTAGAAACAGCAGGTGACGCAAACAATGAAGTGCTCAGAAAGGAAAAAAAAGGAACTTTGAACAGCTGCGTTTTCATTAAAACCCGAATGAACTCCGTGTGCTGAGGCAGATCGTGTGATACGATCGAAAGCTCTGGATGGACCTTGCTTCTGTCAAATGTGCACATTTGTGCTAAATGATATGTGTGGGCTGTGGTTGCTTGTTAGGGACGCGTCATGTGTAAGATCAAATGATTCTAATGTCCACAAAAAGGTTATTTTCAGACAGAAAGCAACCTAAATGACAGCCGCTTCAGTGTGGAATGAAAATATATTTAAGAGTCCAGGATAAAACCCGAGAAGATCTGATGTGACTGGATATTCAAGAATGAATCAAATCGGGACTTTCTGAATCGAAACCCGTCGTCCTACCTCTCAGTGGACCACGAATGGCGCTCAACAAGAGTCTGGCTGCTCACTGGCAGCTTGGCCACGTTACAGACAAACAGTATTAAACTCGGAGCCTGTAATGTCAAGCTACATAACGCAAATGCTCTTTAAAACCACCGGACTGAAAAGTGGAAGTGCAGACAAGATAAGCAGAGGATGAGATGCGCTATAGATGAAATTAAACTGCAGTAGGGCTGCAACTAATGATTATTTTCATGAGCGATTAATCCTTTTGGTCGACAGAAAGTAGTGAAAAAACAGCATCATAAATGTCGGCGAATTGCTTCCTTTGTCAGATTAACAGTCCAAAACCCAAAGATACGCACTTTTACTATCACTGAAGACAAAGGAAAGAAGGTAATACTCGTAATGACGAAGCTGGAACAGGGGAATGTTTGGCATTTTTGCTTGACAAATGAATCGGTTATAGTTGCTGATGAACTTTCTGGATTGACTAATCGATTGATCGACCAATCGTTCCAGCTCTCAGCGGCAGGCAGAGCGTGATTATGAGGCAAACACTATGATAAGCCTGAATATGAAATCATCTGTTCTAACGAACAAATTCAAACTGCACATTTAGAGTTTACAACATGGGAACTGATGCTGGATGGCTCCTTTTGAACATCCGGCGCAGTCACAGCATGCACGCAAGACAGACGTGTAAACACACACACACACACACACACACACACACACACGCACACAAACACATGCGCGCGCACACACACACGCTCGAGACAGACTTGACATCCAAAGTGAATACAAACAGGTCTTGTCTCGTTTTAAGCCCTGCAGTATCCATCCCCGTCCTCAGGCGAGTGGGTGACGCCATGCATATTCACTGCAGGTGCGGTGCAGCAGGTGTGATTATGGCTGAAAAAACTGGACGTTGACAGCTCTCCCTGCTGGTCGGACGCTGGCACTGCAGCTGCCCAAGGTGTCACCTCAAAGCCTGAGTAGAAAATGGCTATACATCAATAATGCTGTGCGGTGTATATGGCTACCAAAATCATATGTTCCAAACATGATATGGTATTGAAACCAGTCCGCCAACACCCTCCCTAATGAGGAGTTTCACTGTCACACCTTTTTTTTTTTCTTTTTTTTTTAAACATTCCTCACCTTTTTCATGCATCTCTGACAACAGCATCAACCCTGATCCCTTTAAAATCATGCTATAAGGTCATAGCGAACCATGCGCTGTCTTTGGAATACATCCAACGGTAGCTGAAATCCTCACACAAACGAGCGAAATCCAATCTACCAGGTGGCGAAATCCTGTCACAAACACCCTTTGATCACTTACTAATCTCTGATAGGTACATAGGCGTTACTATAATACTCATATTGTGCTGAATTATTACCACTGTGTAAAAAAAAAAAAAAACCCACAAAAAAACACAAAACAACACGTAATTATCGTGTAGCGCTTTTGTGACGTACAAGAAGAAAATGTCAATGCACCTAATGCATCTTCACAACAATGTGTTGAATATATTGTAAATATACCATCATATATCCTACAATATAAGTGTACAGCTGATGGCGCGTTATATACAACATATCCTGGATGTTTACAAAGAGTATGGGCAACATGTTTCCTTTTATATTTTCAGTATCATATTTCATCATACACTTGACATACACGGGCGGGAATAGGCTCAACATCGACGGACGACTGTAAAATACTGTAAAAATATTGAAAAAACAAGAACATTCAGGGTCTGCCTGGTGAGTGTTACAATAGGGTTTATAAATGAGAGACTAGAAGTACAGACAAAGATTACACATGTTGGTTATGGCACCGGCATGAGGAAAAGGACGCAATGACCCCAGAGAACAACTTTGCTGCTCTCAGTTTTGCCCTCAAAGTAGTAAAAGGCCTAAAAAGAAGCTGTGCTGGATGCAGGCATGCGGATAACTGGAGAAAACAACTTCTGGCCGAGGAAATAGAAAGAGAACAGAAGCACACCACGGGACAGAAGCGAAAGCAACTGGTAAAGAGATCGCCTGTTCAAGTAGAGCAAACAAAACCCCCCCCCCCCAAAAAAAACGACCCCTCTTGATGACATGCAGTTACACTGCTGCGCATCAGGAGGACTGCGGACGTCTACTGCCGATGTTGCCTCTAATTGGACATCAGTGACTAGAGTAAAGAGGAGAGACGAGCTGCACCACCTCAACATGTTGTGTACTGCTGCCACACCCTCAACGCTTCATCATTACGTGCTGTGCGCAGTTTGTAGATTCGACTTGGTACCGCCTTCGGTGAAGTACGTGCAGGAGCTAGAAGCTGTAATGTCCGGCTCCTGTGTGGAATGTGAACCCACCGCGGTGATGTGGCAAACATAAGTAGTAGGAGTGTAATGGCTCCATAAGACCTGGTGATGTTTTGCAACTCCAGTAACTGTTACAGCACTTCAAATCAGAGTGGCGGTGGCAATCCAACTGAAAGCAAATCATCAGCTGTCTAAAATGTGATGTTTTTAAAATGTGTTAACGTGTTTGGTCCCAAAACTGAGTGAAAGGTCGAGAACAAAGGTGGGAGAACGTGGCTGGAGAGGTGCCTTGAAAGAACAAAAGGGGAGAAAAGGAAAGGATGCTGGATGTACGTCCCTGTCAGGTGCCCTGTTCGCTGTATAAGCACCCTCTTTATCTCACCGCACAGTACAGTCTGCTGCTGCACCCAGCGCACGCTCCCAAAGACAGATCCCCTTTCTCTGCAGATCTGTGACCTCCCAGCCGTTCCTCCCACCTCTTGCACCAACATCCTCGCTGGTGTTTCCCAGCCCTCCTCTGTTAGACGAGAAGATTGGGGTGCCGGGTAGGGCGTCATGGTTGGGGGAGGGCGTGGGGTACACCCTCACTCCTGCTCCCCCTTCCAGCAGAGCTCCAAACCCTCCTGGATCTCAAATAAAAACCGATGCAGGGAGACAGCCTGCCGCTGGCAGTGCAACGCTGTGCCGCTCCCGGCGCCCCCGCCCCGTCTCACTTCTTGACGGCTTGCCGGTAGCTGTGCCTCTGGCCTTCCTGTCGAACCTTGCTGCTGCAGCCGCTGGCTTTGCTGCTGTTGGCCCCGTCCCTGGTGCTGCTGGCCTGGCTGACCTGGCTGGCCTGGCTGCTGTCCTGCAGCGTGGGGCTGGAGTGAGCCCTCTGCAGCCCGTTGTCCTCCAGGAGCTGGGCCTCGAACACAGACAGGTCATCCTCACCGCTCCGGATCTTAGCTCGCAGCAGCATGACGTAAGTCGCATACCGGGTTTTCTGTAAAGGTGTGATTGCGTAAGAGACACAGACAGAAGGAATTGAGGACTGGACAACTGAGAGCTGCAGTCCTGTCATAATGATTCAATGCTTGACTGCCTTTCCCATTTATTTCTTTCTGAGTCCAGCTCACCTCAAACTCCAGAAACTCGTCTCGCTGGCGGTACTCTTCCAGCTCGCGCCCTTTGACCTTGCGGTCGGGAGGGTAGGAGCGCAGCTCAGACAGTTCAGTGGAGAGGGATCTGAATCGCGTTTCGTGCGATCTGACCTGCTCCTCCTGTAAAGCACAAGGCCAACACCGGCACCATGACGGGGATGAAGGGAATAATAAACACCTGCCTTCTTTAATTTCCATTTTTTAAATGTTTTGCATCCCACTGCATCACTGACTCCCACACCCACCTGTGCACCTGTTCCCAAATCAGCTCCCCCACATTTACTCCGGCCACTTTCCAGCAGTTCCACATCTTTTGGATTTTTTAATGGCCAGTATGAACAGGAGGAATGATTACAGCAAGCAAAAACAGTTTCAATGTTCATATGAGCACCTGACTGTTTACAGAAAGACTTGAAAAACTGTGAATCTGCCCTTTAACACTGAGCCTTTACAGCTACTGTGCATCCTATATCAATTTCAATGTTGATACGGAATAATGTATTTTATGTTCCCCTGTAGCCAAAGCTGAATATTGTTTAGTTTTTTTTCTTGTATTAAAAGCAATCTTATGTATATCAGTGTATTGGTGCCACTGTGACAGTAATTATAAAATCTAGTTATAACAAGACTCTTGTCATGTTATAATGACTGTAGAGAGGCGACAGGAAAAGAGGGGAAATGACACGCAACGAAGTTACCATGCCGGAAACCAAGGGTGTTGCGATCACAGTACGTGGCATACGTCTTAACTGCTAGGCCCCCGCGACACCCCATCAATATTGTTGTTATAACAAAAGTTGACCTGAGAAACTGAGCGTATTTTCTCACGATGGCAGTAATATATTCGCATAGCTTTGATTGCGATCAGCCTATTTACTGATGTTACTTATTACATTTGTGCCTTGGGCAGTAAAAAACAGACTAATTGTGTTTCCACTTTCACTTCACAACAGATCGACATGGGCAATAAAATGCCTGCAGTCACTGCCACTATTCGCCACGAGCAATATATTACATTTGTGTTAAGTGGAGTGTTTATACATTAAAGTTTAATTCTAATTACTCTGCCATTATGTTATAAAATATTACGTGCCAACGCCTTTGGAAATGGCTGTGCTGGACAGATCATCATTCTAATTTTGAAAGATTTGTATCGGCTTGCTCTGATGAATTTCACAGGATCCTGGACTTCCACCACCCGGACCAGGTTCGGCCCCCATCAGGACGTAGCTGAGAAATAGCTGTTCACAATTAAGATACCTGAGACAGCTTTGACATCGTCCCCGGCAGCAGCGGCCGGCTGAACTTCTTCTGGGAGCCGATGGCTGCCGGGAAGGGAGGAGCTGAGAACATGGCGGCCACCGCGTTGATCCGTGTGATCCAGGACTGCATCTGCTCCGCGTTCCTGCGATGGAAAATCCACGGCCACACGTGCGTGCACCAATATGCACACGTAACACACAAACACAAATACAAACAGATCTTTAAACTCCAAAACCCGTCGAGTAGGTACAAACGCACTTACCAGTTCCTCTACACGGTGCTGCCATCAGCACATGGCTAGCTTACAGCATCAAAGGGGTAATTATTAGAGAACTCAGCCGTGCTGTTGACAAAGAAATTATTTTGGAGCCAATTAATGCATGAGAGAAAAGGGCCCATCGGGGGCCCATGAGAAATACCATATTGAATCGGACAGCCTTGCTTAAATCCCCAGGGGAGAGACAGAGAGAGAGAAAGAGAGACCTATAGAGACAAAGAGGAGAGAGACACAGAGAGGCGTACAGTATCTGGGACAAATGCAAGCTGCAACTGGAGCACAGAGCCTGTCCTCCTGGGGGCTGGAACATGTGGCCACTCATGTGCCAATTCCTGGATCCTGATAACGCACACATGCACACCTCCACCTTGCTCTCAACATTCCCCGTATATCCCGTTCAACGTGTGCGTGTAGCGCCGATCCATGTGCGCTCAGGCGTGGGTTCTGCACAGCATGGGCACATGGGCGCAGCTGGCTCAATCAGCTGAGGCTGGGTGCTCAGCTGGCCCGCCACCGCGACACTACACAGCCAAGAGTACAGTATGTGGACACCATAGTATTGTACCCATATGTGATTGCTGAACATGTCATTCCAAGGAACCTGGCTGCAGGTGATTTGCCCCCATTCAGCCACAAAAGCACCAGCGAGGTCCCAACACTGATGTTGGGTGATCAGGTCTGGCTCTCAGTCGGGTTTTCCAGTTCATCCCAAACGTGCTCGATGGGGCTGAGCTCAAGTTCCTCCACACCAAACTAAGAAAACCATGTCTTTATGGAGTTGGCTTTGTGTACAGGGGTCTTGTCATGATGAAACAGGGAAGGGCCTTGCCCAAACTGTGGACGCAAAGCTGTAGAGCATTAAAGTGCAGAGTGCAGTCGGCCTTCTCCAGCAAGCAGATTTCTTAAAACATATTTGCGTTGTGAGGAAAAGCGCCGCTCTGACGGTCTCCAAAACAAGGTCAGGGGTAGAGGAGAAATCTGATTGCTGCATGAACACAAGGATTTACAGCAACCCGGTAAGTGCATGTAAACGCACTGATTGTATGCAGTAGCATTAAGAGCTAAGGGGCCCAGTTGCCGATGCTGTGCAGCTATCCGTGCACACATGCTGCAGACTGCAGGTGTGGATAACTGCACAGTGTATTATTTCAGCTCAGAGGGAAACATAAGACGGGACTCACGGTGCCTGGAAGAGATACACCCGCCAGTCGGCGGTTCGCAGGTAAAAGACGTTGGGCCTCTTGCTGTAGTCCGATGCTTTCATGGCCAGGGAGTGGTGGATGGACACGGCGTTCTTCAGGTCCTCCTCAGATAGCTGTTTATCAGGCCTGTATTCCCCCTGCCACGACAATTATAAATAAGAAATGAACGCTATGATTAACACCAAGGCGTCTTGTATTCATTAAAGTCAGTGAGCTGTCAAAGAACTAGGGCTGTCAACTGATTAAAACACCTTTTGCTAAATAATCCAAGAATTTGCGGCGATTAATCGCGATTTAGCGCCTTAATATTGAAGCTTGTAATAGTGGATATTAAAATGTAAAAAAAATCACAGAATTAATGTAGAATCAACACCACGGAAGTATATTTCCAATTCAAATATTATTGTTTAATAGCATATTTTTTAACTTTGAACACAGATTCTCTCCTGTGAACTACATTCAAACCAGCAAAGGCCGCTGACTGTCAGCTTGAAAGGCAGATTTCTTCTCTTCACTAACAGAAATAATAACAAAAACCCAGGCCAATATGTTAAAGTGCCAGCTGAATTTCAACGAGGTCCACAATAGTCCATTCAAATATGAAAAAAGAACAAGGAAAGACTCTGACACGTGACACATGAAGACACACCGAGAGAAACATTTAGATAGCATGATGTGGTTGGTACCAATGCATGCCCTAGGTGGTCTAGTTTCATATGATACAGTAGCTTTACTCTTTTTTTTTTTTACGCGTTAAAAAATTTCAAATAAATCGAAAAAGTTAACGCGTTCATTTTGACAGCCCTGCTCAGAACAGATTTTATTGAGAGGGGTGGAGAGAGGGTTGCAAACATTAGCATTACACTGCAACCACCCCCACTGAAAACAACTGATAATTACAAATCTGTGGAAGTGGAAGGATGCTCTGCAAATACTAGTGCCGGTAGAATACCGGGGTCTCGGTACCAATACCAAAACAGAAGCTTTTTTTTTTTTGGATACCTCACTTGATGTTTTGAAACCACGCAGAAAAACGGAACATAAAAAATCCAAGGCTGCCTCCATGATACAAACATAAAGTATCCGGAATTTTTTCATGTATTTCCATGACTACAAAGTCACAAAGTGAGACTGTACATTTAGGGTACAGCGATAATGTCCATTTGACACAAGACCAAATGATCATAACAACAAATAACGTACAGAAAAACCCGTAAAAGTCTTCTTAACTGAGGGGTCAACTTGCTAACTTGCTAGAAAGTGATTTAAAGTGGGTACTGTTTGAAATGACTAGTGCCGGTACAATACCTGAGTTTCGTTAACAATAACATATCCATCCTTTGTTCTGGTACCTTACGTTGAGGAATATTAATTATTTTTTTATTTAAACAAAAGCAGCCAAAGTTCTCAGATGTTAAATGTTGTCCAAACACAATCAGCTGTACAAGATGTCGGACTGGACAAAACGGAGTCCAAAGTTGGCTAAATTGTGATTTAATTTCGGATCCAAGATCAAGTAAACAACACTTAAGAGCCTGATGATTTGATCCCAACCTTTCAGCCTTTAACAGTTTGATACTCGGTGCTACGGACACATTTCAGTTGGTAACCAAAAGAGTAGTGAGGTTCCCAGCCCAAGAAAACAAAGCTACGGTGTCACTACGGGCTCAAAAATACAACATCTGCCTGAGGGATGCTGTATCTTTCTCTCCATTCAGGAGGACGGTGGAGCAACGGTGGCCTGTCATGCTGGCAGACGTTGCCCCACAGCAAAGCCAAGTCTGTATGGCTCCTCGGCACAGTGCCGGGGACTGGACATTATGTCATAGCACCTTTTATTAGACACGTAAACAGGAAATGGGCTCCAGCTCAGGGGCTTAAGGGACTCCCTTGGAGAGACTGCTTGATGAGTCGTCACTGCGAAGATGTTTATGTTGTTTTGTTTAAGTATTTTGGGGATTACGTGTGAGCAGGTGACATGATACAAAAGAGCGTTTTTGTCATCCACCGTGGGGACGAAGATTCCCCTTCTGCCACAAATTCGTTGTTGGCATTGAAAGTAAAACGGAACATTGATGGAGATGCCTTGTTATTTTAAAGGTTGTTACGAATTGCTTCTCACACGGCCTTTTAGACGTCTTTTTACTGGCACAAGTATATACATAAAATACACACGGTAATAATGTGAGCAACTTACTTTTTGCAGATAGAGAATTAACCCTTTTAGGATGGCATAGAAGCTCTTCCACCCTCTCTTCCCTCTCGGTGCTGTGAGGAGGAGAAAAGCTGTTAAAGGGACAGTTCACCCCTATATCAAAAAATACATATTTCTCTGCTGTTCATCCATCTAGATTGTTTTGGTGTGAGTTGCCGAATTGTGGAGATATCGGCCGTAGAGATGTCTGGATTTTTTTTTTTATATAATGGGCCCATATGGCGCTCGGCTTGTGGCGGTCAAAGCGCCAATAAAATACATTTGAAAAACTCAACAGCGACGTCTCTTTCCAGAAATCATGACCCCGGTTACTCAAGATGATCCACAGATTGTGCTGCGAGCAGTTTCACGCGGGGAACGATGTCCTTTCCACCGATAGTTCCCACATGAAACCTTTTCAAAAGTGGTTTTAGATGATGAGCTTTTTACTTCAACTGCACTGTCTGCGACTAATGCACCCGTTTCCACAGGATCTCCTGGTTGCATTTCCTGGGAAAAGCCGCACACGGGCAGTTTAAAAGTCACATCCTGCACATGCATGACAGCGATATGCACAGGTTTTAAAGTGAGACGCCACTGCAACAATGGCAGCTTGCTCACTCTCACCTTAAAGTCGGAGTCGTCTTCAATAGTCTTGATACTAATACTATAGAAACTGTACAGTGTACAGCGCACGCTCCGCATGGCATGACCTACAGCATCGTGGAACAGCATTTTAGGTAAAAGAAGACGGATAAATTCTGCTGATGACGAACAAAGGCTCTAAAGCAGCAACTAAACGGACCTCGAGGCGAGATTGTTTTGTCAACTTCGCTTTCAAAGGGTAAGGAGGAATTCTGAAACTCGAGATGGGGAAATGTAAAGAGAGGCGTACTTCTCTTGCCGTCCGAGTCGGCGTGGACCTTGCGGACCAGGAATCCGTTCTTGTACAGCAGCATTCCAGACGGCTCCATGGCGTCCGACAGGGGCTTCCCACTGCTGCCCACCCGCTTCATCGATCTGGAGGCGTCGGAGTCACACAGGCTGTCCCCGAGCTCCGAAAACGACTTCCGCAGCTCTTCCTCGTCACTATGGAGACAAAAAAAAAAAAAAAAAAAACCAACAAACAACAACAAAACAAAAATAGGCGGTGATAAACACCTATGTGTCACATCTCACTGGCAACACACCCAAAAACAACAACACCCCCCCCTTTCCCTTATAAACAT
>CM022492.1:21742684-21774507 GCA_011952105.1 Coreoperca whiteheadi
TATAGGGGTAAAAAAGGGAAGGGGGGGGGGGGGGGGTACAAAGCTGATCCTTCTCAGATGGCAGAACATAATCCACAATAATATGAATGAGAAAGGAAGAAAGGGGAAGAGGAGAGGACAGGGTAAGGTAGGAAAGGAAAATACAGGAGCGCAAAGGAAAAGAAATGAAAAGACAGGAAAGAGAAGGAAAATACCCGGAAAGAAAGCGGAAAGAAGGGAAAAGGTTGAGAGACGAGTAGAAACAAGAAACAGAAAGGAACGGAAATGGGAAAGAAAAGGAAGCGGAAACACAGGAAAGGAAAGGGTGTGGATGCGACATGAAGAAAAGACGGCTGAGCAGGTTCGAAAGAAGTGCATGCTGGGTTATGTGTGCTGATGGTGCTGCATCAGTAGTCACAGGAAGCAGAGTTGCTCTGTTTCACCTGTGACACCGGGTCATTGCACCAAATGGCCAAAACACCCAAAAAGTAGCCAAGTGAAAGAGGACATTAGTTCATCCCTGCTGGCTGCACTTTTTTATTCTAAAGAAAAAAGGATGTGCTAGTTCTTTTGTCTTGTATTTTGAAAGTATTCATTTATAATCTCATATGTAGAGACCTCATACGCCTCTCTAGTGTTTGACATGGATGGAAGTGCTAACAGCATACCAGACATTTGGTACAGATAACAAAACGATTTGATTTTTATTTTCATTACAATAATTTACTTTAAGAGATCCAAAACTTATTTAAACTTATTATTTCTACAAAACTGCTCTTTTCGCTTAACAAAATAAGCCAAAGTTCTCAAATGTAAAATGCTTTCTAAACATCAGCAGCCGTACAGGAACTTTGCTTAAATAAAATTGTCTAAAATTGGCAAAATTTTGAATTAAATCTGGAAATCTGGATCGGATTAAAGAATAAGGGCCTTTTCACATTTGATCCAGTTAGCTTTGGTTTCACATTGCAATTATGTATTGATTATGTATTACAATACATGACATACCTACGTCCTGTCGTCATCACCTGCGTGATTTGTGCCTCCCTATACTTGCTACTGATTGGTTTGTAGACGGGCGTGCGTCTGACGTCGGTGTGTCGTCAGTCCAGCAGGTAGCCTTCTATCGCAGTTTTTCGAATTAATGGAGAAAAATTAACGAACAGACTCATTTAGTTGCCGTTATAAAACTACCTCCTCCTCTCCTCTTGTTTTGCCACCTTGATTTTCCTTTTTCTGGTTCAGATGATAGCCTGCCAGAACCTCCTGTAAAGTCTGAACCATCCAGGAAGTGTTTTCACACCAGAAACGAACCCGAACCGTGGTTTCGATTTGACCCGGACCAGGACCACCTCTCTTCAGGTTCCAGCTGTTTGGGAGTTTTCACGCCTGTATGTTTGGTTCGGATCAAACAAAAAAAGTCCAAAAGTCCCGACCAAACGGGGTAGGTGTGAAAGGGTCCTAAGTCAACAATATCTGGAATCTGTATACTGTATTCAATGCCAGGTTTCAATACCACAAAAACGTATTGAGCTTCGATACCCTGCCCTACTGTTTAATGTCATATGATGCAAGTGGATGGCCCACATGCTGCTCTCCTACTGCAGGTGAGAGGTGGCGGCAGCAGACAATAGGGAGGTTGGAACCACTGAGGGAGGAGGAGAATAAAGGAATAATAGAGCAGATGGGTCTTGTCTGCCCCTCTCGCGCTCGCTCATTTCACGTACAGCATGCTTCGTTCGCCACCCATCATTTCCTTTGCTGACATTATTTTCCTGCCATTTTCACCCCGTCTCTATCCAGAGATCTGCATCATCCTGCATCTCCGACTTGTTGCGTCTCTCTTTCAGAGCACAATGTCCACCACCACCACCACCACCCTCTCCCTCTGCTCTCCACCCCCGCTCCTGAGGAAGCATGTGTGTGCCGTATATGTCTGTGTTGTGTGTGTGTGTGTTGTGTGTGTGTGTGTGTGTGTGTGTGTGCGTGTGCGAGTGGAGAACATGTGGGTGCATCCAACTGCACTGTTGTGAGTGGCCATGTCTTTCTCTGCGGGGGTGTGAAATAACATCCATCGCTGTGTTTTGTTTTGTGTTTCTCATCGGGGCGCAAAAGTACACGTACTGCGCGCCCACACACACACACACACACACACATACACCTGTAATGAGATGTACATACCAGATTTCACATACAATTTGTATTCATATAATCACAGCAAGCGGTTTGTTCTAATGTCTGAAAATCACACCTATACTATACTCTGTGGTGACGGAAGGTTTTCATTTAAAGCCTCAATCTTGGTGTAAATAAGTAAATCAATGCTGGGCCGGTCTATATATAGAATAGAGTAAACTATACACTATATGCTGTGATTACAATTCGCAAACGCACAAACCCACGGCAACCGTTTCCCAACAGGACGTGCACGAGAACAAACACGTCCAGCCTTTACAGCCTCAGAGCCGACGTGTAGCGGTCACACGGTGTTCGTCCTTGTGTTGCGATCCCCGTCAGCGAGTTTGCCAGTGAAGAAATGTCCTCTGTGCGATGAAATATGCATCAGCTAAGCAAGTAGGGTGTGAAAGTGCTGGCAAGAAGTGACACTGCGCTCTGCTTCCAAATAGGGCTTTCAAAGCAGGGCTCCACCGCAGACAGGATCGACTCTACTTCAGCGACCTCGGCCAGCTAAAATATTAAAAATGAACATGTGCAACTCCCCGCTGCCAAAACAAAACAAGACAGACTGCTGTGGGATAAATCTCTTAATCTGTAAGTCGTTTTGCGTGGAGGTGGATTCCCTCTTTGCTTGATGGTGTTTACGTGTCTGAAACTGACATCTTTTCTATCCCCGCGTGGCCTCTTATGCGGTGGCAGTGTTTAAATAGCCGTCTATATGTCATTGGAGATGTTTGAACTGGATTGCTTGCCTCTCTGTGGATCTCCTCCTCGATCTGCTCCTCTGACCACTTTTGTTCGGCTGCTTCGGGAGCTGCTGCTGCAGCTATTTTTGGAGAGGTAGTGGGAGGCTGTGGTCACACCTTTGCACAGGATGCAGGTAAAGAGCCATTTAAATGGAGTTGCCATCCCCTCGCTCTCTCCTAGTCATTGCCTCTTTCTGTTTTTTCTTGCTTTTCATGTTCACGCGCACAGAGGGCAACGTGAACACATATATACAAACCATTTCCTGTGTGCATTTGTATGTACAGTAGATCTGTGTGTGTGTGTGTGTGTGTGCATTTGCTGCTGAGAGAACACAGGGAGGAAAGAGCAATGTTGTAGCTATGGAGTCGTATCCATGGCGCCGTAACTATGGCAACAAAGCTTGGAAAGCAAGTGACTTAATTGGCATCTCTGAGGCTCTCTGGAGCTGCGATCCAGAATAGCAACCCTTGACACACTAATGTTTCCTTCACATGCCAGACAACACTCACGCCATTAATGAGGATGCTAACAAGTTAATCAATATCTCTTTTTGTTTTCCTGCCCTTCAGGACAATATGTGTGTGTGTGTGTGTGTGTGTGTGTGTGTGCGCACGGAGCTTTAAAATGTGTTTGAGTTAATCATAGACAAGGAAGAGGACAGATACAGTCACAGAGGAGGAGAAAATGAATAAAAATAAAAGTTTAAGGTGAATAACATCAATATACAGTAAAGTCCGTTTAAAAATGACTTACAGTGTCCATTGCAGCTTCTGATTCTTGATTGAGTTGTAGAGAGCCTGCAGAGGAAAACGAGAACATTGAATTTTCAGACAAATATGACGAATAGCAGCTATGTTCAGCGGTGTTCAATTGGGGATTTGATCCATATTCCAGGGCGAGGGCTGGGCAGGTATATTGTGGTTTTCCGTGAAAGCTGCACAGTAAGCAAGCTGGCTTCATTCAATAAATTGCACTCAGAGAAATGTCATCCCTTTTCACGCAGCTCAAACTGCCCTTTGCCTGGGCTTAACTCGTTTTCTTTGCCAAACAATCCATCAATCATCCAATCAGTCAACCACCACAACATCAGCGGCGGGAGCCCTCATCCGCCGGAGCGAGCAAATCAATCGGCCAATAGATCATTTGGACTTTGACGCAAACGCATCGAACTGCACGACGCAAGTTGACGAGTTACAACTTGGGAACAACATGATAAAAACGCACAAAGCATTAGTAAAAACACACAGCTGAGTTGGCTTTACACATTTGTATAAATGCTGTAGTGCTGAATCCATTAGATGATTAATTGGCTAGTCAACTCACAGGCAATCTATTGACAGCAAGAGCGTCAAACATTTTCTGGTCCCAAGTTTTTCTCAGTTTTATATTATTTTAAATGAGAAAAATATTGAACTGCTTTAAGTTTTTAGACTGTTGGTCAGAAAAAAAAACCATTTGAAGATGTCACTTTGGGCAATAGGAAAACTGTGATGACATTTTCAACATTTCTTTTTATAGTCTAAATGATTATTTCAATTAATCTACTAATAATCAACTGATTAATCAATCAAAACCATCATTAGTTCTACCAAGGGGCAGTGTTGGATGATCTTACATTACCACCAAGTAAAAAGACTCAATAACAAGTTAAAGTCCTGCTTTCAAAATTAAATATGAGCAATAGTACATAAGTATTAACACCAAAATGTTCTTACAGTTAGTACCAAAAGGAAAAGTACTCATAATGCAAAATGGCAAATCTACTGCTCGGTTGATTAGTGTATAACATTTTACAATATATTTTGTGTATAAAATGTTGTAACTAGTGAGTACAGCAGTCAAATAAATGTGGAGTAAAATGTTTAATATTTGTGAATCAAAAGTAGAAGTGTGAAGTAACATAAAACGGAAAGTTAAGCACCTGAAATGTGTGCTTAGTTTCCTTCCCACCACTGCCAAGGAGTGGGCGATACATCACGCCATAGTCGATTTAATGTAAAATCAATTGAGAAACTGTTTATGGATAAAATCACCAGACAGGAATGTCGGTTTTTGGCAAATCCATCAAATTAATAACCTGATTCATCAAAGCAGAACTCATAAAAGTCCAATATTTCCATAAAGCTGTTCTGCGTAGTGATTTACAGCATTGCCAGCTATGGTCTAATACAACTAGAGGCTGTACTGTACTACTGTAAAGGGAACGCTTCCTCAGTATAAATGGCACGGCGACTGATAAATGAAGTATATCGCCCAACCCTAGCTGCACCTATAATATGCTGGCGACATTTATATTTTAAACACATGCAGCACAGAGTCTTGTAGCATCACTGCCAGGTTAGCTACATTTGTCTGTGAAAAAGTATTTTATGTATCTGCATGTAGGATCAGGCTAATTTTTTACAAACTCTATTTGGGTTTGGCTTATGTGCTTTCAACTCCGCCCATTTCAACTTGTTTCACTCCTTTGCACCAGTTTTCGTCATTTTGTGGGTCATTGTTTGCACTCTCGGGGAAAAAGCCCTCTTTTGCTTTCATTATCGTCATAATCAACACAAAAAAACAACAACAAGCAGACCTACAGAACAACACGGCGGGGAGAATGAAAGAGCGTTTAATGAGGGGAGCCGGTCAGAGCTGCGTCCCTGCTCTGAAAGGCTTCCGGGAGACAGCGCATTTGCGGCGACAGTCGGGACCCGTGGACGCTTCCCATTCGGCGGCCCCCGAGTGACGCCGGCCTGTGTCAGCTGAACGTACCGGCTGTAACTCAGTTTCACAGCCGGTCTACGGCGGAAGAGCAGCGGGAGAGATGACAGCATGAAGCCATCGGACCGGGGTGTTTAAGACGCAGATAGTGGCAGTGGATGCAGCTGACAGACGCCTGTGACGGCTGAGGTGACGGAGAGGGCACGTAACATGCACTTCATCGCCACCTCGTTCACCTCTGAATTCCTTTTAGACCAATACCATAAGTTCTCTCCAGCTATGACCATAACTGTGGGGGAAGAAACCTCATACTCAGCAAATCAATCAATAATTCCCCAGTACATTCCTTTGATTTATAAACTACTGCTAATGGTCTTCACTTGAATTCTGCTGCTTTAGGCTTCCAACCTATTCTGAGTATCATTGTGTTGCACTGTGACGTTCAGTCAAAGGAAATGGCATTTATAATGGGGGTTTGATTCGGTGTGCCTAATCAGGTTCATTTCCAGAGCTTTCTTTGAAAACCGGGCCTAATCAGAAACTTCCAGAGAGTCATGAATATTAATGACCATCCAGCCAAGACCAATTACAGATCTAGCTCTGGTTTCCATACGCTCTACTGTAAAATCTTAGCATTCAAACTATAGCTTCGAACCAAATGTGCTCATTTTAATAATCACAGAGAGCCGAGCTTCCTGGGATGCGAGCCGCTCCTGTAGCCCAAATCTGGGCAGCATCAAATATTAACTGTGAATTCGTGAGCTGTAAAAGTTTCCTGATCTGCCTCAACAGCAACATATTCCGTCCGCAGAAGTTCATTATGTATAAGTGAAGAAAACTTTGGATTTCTAAAAGAACTGACAGTAACACCACGCGTAGAGCTTTGGCATTTACCCTGCAACCCACAGTCAGCAATAGTAATAGCTGTGACTAATTATTGATTAATCTGCAAAATGCTTTCTTCATTTATCGTTTAGTCAATAAAATGCTCAAAGGTCACGTTCTCATATTTCTTGTTTTTTCCCAAAAGCCCCGAAAAACATTGAGTTTACTTTATACGTAAGACGAAGAAAAGCAGCACATTTTGAAGCTGGAACTGGAGGAATGTTTGGCATTTGTGCTTGAAAAAATGTCTTTAACAATGAATCGGTATAAATAGCTGCTGGTTGATTCAGCTCTAATCAGTGATAATGACGGTTTTAGTGGTGGCGCACGTTATTTTCTTTCATGAGAAGGTTTTCTTGTGATTAATTAATACATAAGTATGCATTTATTTCTATACTTTGCCGAAGCAACATGGAGAAGCTTTGGTGTAAGTGTTACAGCTGAGTTAGGTTTAGGCCGGCTGTCAATTTCATTGAGAAATGACGATGAATTGAATCAATCGGAAATGCCAACCTAGCTGCCAATGCTCAACGATTTTATATTGTTTTGGGGGGGCCAGAAAAATACCGCCATGGTGAATTCTAAGCTGTGTGTACATGTACATATATAAGTAAACCACTTTTTCTCTCTTGCATGCTGTGTTTTATTTTAATTCAGTCTGTCGGTAGCCTGCCGTGCACTTACAATTCAATTTCTTCCACCTAGCAGCGCTACGGCTGCACAATTTACCGGGGTGGGGCAGAACAGATCGTGCTAAGACAGAGCTCGGAAGTGCAGCAAAAGCTTGTCTCCCAGGTGTACGCTAATAAACAACCACATACAGCATGTGCGTAGCGAGAGTGTGGTTGGCTACAAGTGAGAGAGAGAGAGAGAGGGAGAGCGCGCGAGCAGCAGAAAGGTGACGCTGAATGGAGCAGAGCAAGGTTAGCAGTTAGCAAGACAAATCTGGCTGTAAATGTACAGTGTAGCGTTACAGTGTGTCGGATCAATGATAATAACATTAGAATAATATTAATAAAGGGATTAAGTTATTCAATAGCACTCCCACCCCACCCCCACAATGGCTACCAATGGCTACCAATGGCTACCAATTGCACAATGGGTCAATGCAGCTGTGCACACGGTGGCGTAAAGCCTAAGATGAGTATCTGCCAACACTGAATTATATTTTTCATTTGTACCAACAAAACAAAAAAATCCCCCCTTACTGTAAATCCTAAGTAAACACACAGTACCACGAGCGGAGGGACGACTCTGTATTTAAAGATAGAAGACTAAAGTGGGAGGCAAGTAAATAAAAAAAAAAAGGTAGATGGAGGGGGGGAGCATATATCAGAGCATCAGTCAGACTCAGATTCAGTTTGGAGGCTCATTAAGACGAGGATGGATGTTCGGTCACCTTCACCTACTTGCTTCATCAACGTCACCAAGTGCTGGCAAACGAGAGCCATTAGCTTTGAACGGGCAGCCAATCAGGCCTGGCAGTCAACCAGTATCACTCATCAAATGCCCTACGCTCCCTTAGTGACGCTGGGATGGGAAATCAAACGAGAAAACAATAGTAGCTTCAGAATGTGTAATAATGCAATAATGGTTTGACGTGTGTGAAAGATGTTGAATTAAAAAGACGCAAGGAACAACACGTCCACGATGAAAACCCTACCAGACCATCTGACAGACTTGGCCAACTGGCTTTGAATGACAACGAGCTATTATTTAATGTCATGTGGGGTTAGATATCATCTGTTATGACTGTTATGTTATGATTCCTCTCTGGGTTTAGGAGATTAGTGTTGAAGAGAAGCAGCAGCACTTTTGTGAGGATGAATGGCGTTCCTCAATGACTTGCAAAAGATGAAGTAACGGGAAATAACACTTTTCAGTACCTTCCTCCTCTTTCTGGCCTGTGGGTGATTCTGCCCGTCCTGAGCCTTGCCCAGCAGGTCTGGAAACACCAGGGGTTTGAGTGAGCGTGAGCGTGGGGTTCTGGGATAGCGGAACGGGTCCATCATCCGGAAGTCCCTTCCGTAGCGCACGGTGCAAAGAGAGCGTGAGCGTAGGCGCCCCGCGGAGTGCAGGCTGTTAACGCCAATCATGGTCAGAGGCGGAGGTGCATGGATCACGCAGACCTGGGCTCCGAGTCCAAACCAACGCAGGACATTCAAAAAAAACAAAACATGTCCAAATGATTCAGTCTCTATTTCCAAGCCCTGCAGGGATCGCGCGGAAAAAAAGTTGAGCCAAAGAGATAAAATGTGTGAAATGAGGTTCGCCTGATGCGAATGCTGTCTAGTGGTAGACGCTGGGAGAGGCTGACGTTGCCAACAGGCAGCTGGAGGTGAATTCAGCTGTTACAGAAAGCAGCCGGTGATCAGCGGAGACCGCGGAGGGAGGCAACACCTCATCGGGCTGCTGTCAAGGCAGTCAGCGGCACCAGCGGACCGCGCGATCAGCGGGCATCAAGCCGCAACAGTCTCGTCCCTGAGTGCCACCTGATGCTGAGTTATTGGTGACTCCTTTGCCGCAGCTCAAGGAGGCAGAGGCGGGTGGGAAGCGGGTCCCAGCGGTGCGATAATCCCAGCACTTTTCTTCCAGTGTGAGTGCTCGGGATAGCCTGTGAGGTGTAATGGGAAACGGGCTGCAGTTCAAGGCAGTGAAATGTGCAATTAATCCAGGCGACTGCGTGGAAGTGAGCAAAACACACTCTCTCTGATGGTCTCAACGGGACGCGAGCCTCCGCCAGGTGACACCTGTCCAGCTGCCACCTTTCAGCGAAAGCCAGCGGCCACGCACCGCGGCGACGAATCCTTTAAGCACGCGCGCACACGCACACGCACACGCACACAGAAGGGACCCAAGCTGACACACTCACAGATGGTATGAGACACTGTCAGAGGTGCGAATGGACGGCCAGCAGGAAACAGATGGGAGCAAATCTTCGGGAAATGAGGAGGTAAAAACCACAAGACAGGCATACAATAAGCTCTTTATGCTTGTATATGGTCACTATAAAAAATAAAAATAAAAAAAAAAACACACACAACGGAGGAAGATACAAAGGGGTGGGAGGGAGGCACAGCCACCCTCGGACTTCAGAGCCGGGATTCCAAAGAGCCCGCTCGATTTCGTCACAAGCCCAGAGATACGTTATGTTAAAAAAATAAATAAATCAATCAATTAAAGAGACGAAAAGACGGCGGCATGTAGGGAAGCTGAGCTTTGGCACAAAGAAGGGCTGAACGTTCCTGTTGCTCCCACTGTAAAATGGATACCATCAGCTTTACAGTCACAGTGGCGACTGTCGGGTTTACGCGCTCACTGTCCACGCGTAGAGGTCCGCGGTCATCGCTTTCTCCTTTGTGCGAGCCACTTCTCTCAGGCAGTATCTTCTCTCAGACTCTCTTTGGTCGCTTCCCATCGCACGTTAGGCGGATGCGGGTGTTTGAGGGGGAAAAAAACCCCACGCAGCTTCCCTGCTGCTGATGCCTTTCATACCTCGCTTGTCTTCGCCAGTGAACCCCCGTCTTATTTGTTTGGGTTTTTTATCTATCCGTTGCAATCTTTTCGTTCAATCCAGCGCTTTTTCGTTCGTCCCTTCTCCCTGCTGCTGCTGCTGCGGAGGAGGAGGAGGAGGACGAGGAGAGGAGAGGAGAGGAGAGCTGGCTGCCTGAATCGCAGAGTGAAAAAAGAAGCTGACGGGGACGGTGCTCTCCCGCTCCCTTTGCTTCGTCAATGCGTACCTCCCTCCCTCCCTCAGCCATCACCAGCAAATCACAGTCGCCCAAATGCCTCTTCTATGCATACACACATGCAGGCAAGGTTATACACACATGCACACTTTAAAAAAAAAAAAAAAAAAATATATATATATATATACTAGTAATGGCAATCAGTATTCAGTGGTGGTCTTGGCGGGAGAGACTAGTAAGGCGAGGGGAGGACGAGGCATGCAAAGAATCAGCAGCGCAGGGACGGTGCGACAAGCTATGTGCAACGAAGTGTGTGTATTCAGCGCCACTGCGCGCTGGATTAAAGGAAGAGTTCAACACTTTGGGGAGAAGGCATGTTAGCTCTGTTTCTGAGGGTGAGATGAGAAAATGAATGTCAGCCTCAGGTCTATGTGTTAAGGACAGGGCTGGGGTGCGGGTGGGGTTAGCCTAGCTTAGCATAAAGACTGGAAGCAGGGGGAAACAGCTAGCCGCGCTCAGTCCAAAATTTTAATATACACCTACGGAAACCAGAGCTCACTAATTTTTCTTGTTTGTTTAACCAGCACACTAATAGAAATGCAAAAATGCGCGGTAATTAGGGCTGAAGCGTTTCCTCGAGTAACTCGATTACTAAAAATAATCGACGCAAATTATTTGTTTAGTCTAAATAATTCGTTACAGTCGCACAGCGCGCTCAGAGACGGTTCGGAGCGTCTTTGGTGTGATTTGACAGCGCGGATTACGAAGAGGAGGAAGAGAGAAAACAACGAGGGACGCAGAGAAGAGACGCAGAGAGGTGCCCGTGAAAACACGGCGCAGCGTCTCGACCGTAAAACGGAAGCAGCCGACGCCTCTGCTTCGGCATCTCAGCAGGAAGCATCCAGGCCCGCGACACGAGGCGCATGAAGGCTGGCGACAAATATTGTATTATAATTGAAATCAAAGGGAGCTGACGTAACTCTCTCTACACGTGGCTCTGCAGAGACCGTAGCGACGGAGCGGGCTGCAGCAACTGGGGGGTGAAAACTAAGTACAGTCCAAGAAAGGTGTCCGATGCACCAGACGAAAACGAAACTCTGCGTTCAGAGGAAGGCTTACAGTCTAGAGAGCGATCGACGGCGAGGACGATAACCATCGGCGAAGCTTTAGCGTACTGTTTTTGGTTGAAAACAGCTGCCTGCTGCGGGCGAAAACAACGCTGACGAGACTGAATCAAAACAGTGACGCTGAGGGCCGGAAAAACCAAAACGCAGAGCTGAACGATGCTAAAACGCGCCGTAGAGCTGAGGGGAACTGCGGAGTATGGCACTTCAGGGCGACCCCTTCCACATTACATGTTGCCATGTGATCCACTGTAAATCTAAAAATACTGATTATAGCCACTTCAATGCACAGACATGGGCTTTCTATCTGTACGTCTCATTTCGCTCTTGGTAAGAAAGCATGTGTGCAGAATGTCCAAAATGCTGAACTATTCCTTTAAATGTTCTACAGACAGGCATAATTATTCAACCATATTGGCACTTTTCCTTTTAGTCTGCTCAAATGCATCCGATGATTAGTGTGCTTGTGATGTAATGCATTCTAAAAAGCCTCACAAGCAGCAATATGCCCACACGAACTACTTTGTCACAGCACACAGATTTATGGCATCTCTAAGGAATAACATGAATGTTAAACCCCCGAACTTTTACCTGCTTTGGGTGAAACTATTGCGACCCAAAAGTCAAAGTTGAAAGAGAACCAAACATAATGTAACCGCTGCAGTAAATACCAAAGAAGAAGTGCCATAACACTGACATGGAGCCAGATCTTAAAACTCCTCGTGATGATTACAGCTCACAGAAGAACAAACAAAAACCACACCATAATGAGGCCACACGAAGGAGGAGGAGGCGACGGAGAAAATTGAGCGTCTGACAGAAACCTTTGCGTACAAGACAAATGAATGTGGTGTTTCCCCCCCAGAGAAATTGGTCAAATAGGATTATTGACTTTAGAGTGAGTAACAGCGACGATGTAGGGGAGGGGGGGGGCGGACAGATCTGGAGCTACAGGAGTGTGACCGGAGATTTAATGACCGTGTCAGTCATAGAACATGGGCGATCGATTGGACCGATTTCTTTATGAGCGCTATAATCCAAAATGAAGGATTCACTGCTCAGTTTCACAATGTTATCCTAAATGATCACTTTGCGCAAAAGCTGCAAATGATTTTGTCCACAAATTTAAGATTAAAGTGATTTTAAGACTTAGTGGACAACCAGCCCTGTCCTCATCTGGTCCAAACGTCTGTCCTAAGTGAAAAACAGCGTCACGTACAATGTTAAAAACTGTGCAGCCCACTCGTCTGTCCCACAAGCTTAAAGACACCAAAACTGAATCCAAAGTGATTCAAATATTTATTGATGTTTCTAACTGCGGAAGCAGCAAAGGGATCATAGCGGGATACATACAACGGTATCACCTCGATGAACAATAACTCAAAAACGACAAAGAATCGTTGGGGGTAAAGAGATAAAAAAGGAAAACTCAGTGTATTTCAGCAACTGTCTGAGAGGTTTCTGCTGGAAAGATCCAGACTAGGCGGGTCCCAGTGCGCTTACTTCACGCAAGAGTGCGTCTCCACTACGCTGCGGAGGCAAAGTAAATCTGCATGAATTTTTCACATGGGGTTCAACTTTGGTGAACTTTGACCGGCAAAGTCGCTCCATCAGGGCTGCCACTGACGTCTGTTTTTCTATCGATTAACTCATTGACTATTTTACCGATGAATCGATGAATTCTAAAGGATTAGTTTCTCCAAAAAATAAAATAAAATAAATCACGTCGACCATTGCGTTTGAGTTTTATTTTACTTTGACAGACTGCGTGTCATTGTAAAATGCAGCACAAAATAAAATGGAAACAAAAAGGTTAACGCATTAAAGTGCAAAACTGTGGGTTTAAAACTGGCCACTGATAAAATAAACACACACACACACACACACTGGCACGGGTATTTTAAAATAGGCCCAGATTCTAACTTAAACATTTTGAGATCAGCAACGTGGACAAAAGATATTAAGAAGCTCTCCTTACTGAAGAATAGACAACACTCTGGTTTCAGAAACCCAACCCGACGTCACGCTGCGGCGGCCAATCCGGCGATCGGACCGCTCAAACGGGTTGTTGACTTTTTCAGCGTCTAACTGTAAGCACAGTCTTTACCTAAACTTCACCAAACAGATTTTGGCGCCTGAACAAACCCACATGTGTATCACCGTCCGGCAGTTTGCCGACTGTTCTCCTTACTAATATCACCGCTGCGTTAATGTGCGTGTTGCATCTTACTGCTGTAGGTGTTTAAGGCTGAGCTCAGCTGAGCCACTTTATCTGCTGTTTGGGTAGTTTAATCTACAGCAGTGCATCATGGTCTATGGGATCAGCGCGTGTTTGCGAGAACCACGTATCTCTAAAAAGTCCATTTTCCATGAGCTCAGAGAAACAGCCCTGTTTTCTGCTTTGTGCATTTTCCAGCTGATCCGAGGGAGGGGGTTGGAGGAGGAGATTCTTCTCAACCCGTAGAGGAAAAACATCGTCCTTCAGTTTGTCACGAACATTCAGAATCACCACATTTGGAGATACAGGTCACTGGATGAAATGGGATATTTACAACCCTCAGTTTCATGCTCCACCTTTTTCTCCCATTCCTTTATTTTATCGGATGGTTTTAAATACTTAATGCACCTAAACCTCTGTGTGATGATGAACTGTATCTTTGTATTTGTTTGACCTCACGCTAGTCCTCCATCTTAGGTTGTTTGCCACATTTAAAATGTTATAATAAAAGTTTAATGGGTGCTGTGATGGTGATGACAACGGTTCCTCCCTCATGACAAGGGTCTGTCTGTTGACATGCACCGGCACCATCAGGTGGACAGTTGACAGGTGAGTGGGGTAGCCACCCCCCCCCCCCCGCGCGAGCCGGGGGGAAGTGGAGCAGACGCTTCACTGCAAAACACAAACCACCTGCATGAAGGAGGAGGTAAAAGCTTTGGTGATAGTTTCTGACGGTCTGTCTCTCTCTGGCAAACCCCCGTCCTTCCTTCCTTCACTCTGTGGGCTTGTGGCTGGAGGCTTGAATCCCAATGAAACCATCAAAGTGCCTCTGACCGAAGCACTTAACCCGCGAATCGCTCCAACGAAGCTGGGCCACGGCAGCCGCCTGCCGCACGGCAACGAACAGGGCATCGCCTGCTTGCCAAAAGCAAACCAAACAACGTTAAAAAAAAAAAGAAGCAACCAATAACCTGGCGTTTTTGTTACCTTGTGCTCTCTATCAGTTCTCCCGTCTGCTGTCAGTCTGCCCCCTCCATCTCTCCAACCCACTCAATATTTCACATCCTGTCTAAATCTCTCCCTCCGGCCCTCACGCAGAGTCCAGACAGCTCGGGGAGAGGGGGAGCGTATCCACAGCCCCAAGTCTCTGCTGACCTCAGCAGCTGTCGCTCGCTCACACTCTCTGTCTTTCTTTTTCACCACGTCTCTCTCTCTCTCTCTCTCTCTCTGCCCCTTCCCCTTCAACGGCACTACAGTTTATTCACTTTTCTCTTTAGAGTAAAAATGTGCGAGATTTGGATCTCAGTCGACGTCTGTTTCGCTGTGCTCCATCTACGATCAATGGAGCACTCGCTGCCCTGGAGAGCAGGCGCTGGGTATGTGTTTCAGCGGAGAAATTCAATTCTGCGGATATATATATACCCAGATTGAAAACCTTATCTTTATTGGTCGCAGTTTATGGACTCTAAACGGCTGTGAGAGTGAAATATCAAAGAAATGAAAACATAAATGAATTGGGATCAATGTGGACGAGTGTGCAGACTGCCTCAGCGTGGCTCTTTGGATTTGTGTTTACTGACTAGAAAAAGGCAGCTGCACTGTTTTACTTACAGTTGATCTCTCAGCAGTTAAAATGCATTAAAAGGAAAACCCTCAGCACTGAGCACTTACTGTAACACGGGGGTCTCTAAACTACACGCCGGTGGGCCAGATCAAGGCCACGAGACCATTTCATAAGGCTCCCATCATGTTTATTATTTAGTTTGACACAAGGACAGCAATTTTTTCATTTCCCTTTAGAGTTCCCCCCAAGTCTTTTACTTAAAATTATTACTTTTTTCGTGAACAAGACAAAAAAAATATTGGCTTTTTATTTCACGTGTAAAGAATACTTAAATATTGATTATTGTCAACAAATTCTACGAGAAGACCAAAGCCGATAACGCGGCAATTCATCCCTCAATACTGTCGAACCTGGAGAAGCGAGGCTCACTGATGTGCTTTAAACAGGTTTTGGCCAACAATGGAGCTCTGCGGCCCAGAGGAAGCAGATATTCCCTGTTTTTGAACAGGGCTGCATAAATAAAGGACATTGTTATTATATGAGGCTTTGGATACGCAGACAAGACTTGTTAGCAGGATCAGCTCATTGTTGGTTCGAAAGGATAGAAGTGGACAGTTTATAGACAGCGTGTCCCGTCGCCCCTGAAGTAAGCGTGGTGTTGCAATCTCCGCCCCCCCTGCCACCTATTGGGAGAGAAATGCTACTGCGCAAGGTGGTGTGTGACGTGGTGGGGCAGGATGCATGGTGGGGGTAAAAACAAGAGGAGTGTGGCGGGAGAAAGAGAAGCGGTGTGTAACGGTAATAAAAGCCCGAGTTCGTGATTAAAAGGACCGACGTCTGACTCGTTTGTACTCCGGCTCCGTTAGCCCGGACCCGCAGAGGCAAGTTACCTGCCACGAGCCAAGTTATCCATACATCGAAAGCAGCTCGCCCCCAACTACGGTTCGGGGCGTGGGGAGCTGAGAAGGTAACAGTGGGTTTGAGACCCTCAACACAAATGCTGCCAGAATTGGTATCTGGACACACTGAATCTGTAAATCAGTGGTGATATGCGTAAACAGTAGCATCCGTCTTCCGATTTCTCTCCCTTTCTCAGGCATGACCTGCTCGCCTTTGGCCGGGCTGGTAACCTACTTCAGTGCATCATTAGCTCCCACTTCAAGCTTTAAGCCCCGAGTAGTGCTGAAGATAGAGAGAGAGGGGGGGGGAGCGCAAACCTTTGTATCGCTGAGCCTCACAATAAAAGGAAGAAAGTTCACTCCAAAGCGCCGGCTTGGGCCGGCAGCCAGAGCCTTTAAATTCCGCGGGGAGCTGTGGTAGCTCCACGGCAGCGATGTGCTCCACGCAAGCCGCCATGCAGGGGTAAAGGAACATGAAGCGGTTATGGAGGCTTCGGGAGCTTACGGCGCCGTTGGGACCACAAGTCGCAATCGTTTATTTTGGTGGTAATCGCCCAAACAGTGAGCCACTTGTCAGTTATGGACACACGTGGTCCAAATACTGCAGTGCAGCGAAAACAGCTGATACAGGCAACGCGGTCTTTGACAGAAGCGAGTGAGCAAGCGAATAAATAAACAACTAGATTCATCCTAAGAATGAACAAATTACAGGACGTCGTTGATTCACAGAAGTCCCCTTCACACATTTGCAGCTTTGAGATGTCGCAAGGAAAATTTCGATATGTATTTACGGTTTTGAAGTCACCTTCTTAAAGGAATAGTTTTGGGAAACACACTTACTTTCTGGTGGAGAGTTACATGAGAAGAGTGTTAACACTCTCGCGGTTATACATGAAGCTAGCTCAGCAGCTGGATAGCTCCGCTTAGCATAAAGACTGGAAACAGGGGGAAACAGCTAGCCCGGCTCCGTCCAAAACGCAACAAAATCCTCTAAAGTTTTCTGATTAACACGTTATATCTTGATTGCGTAACTTAATGCACCGTTGTGTGCCGGACGCGACTATGTCTTGGCTCCGAGCGGTTATTTCCTGGAGTTTACGCTGGTTGCCTGGTAACTGCCTAGAGCCAAGAAATAGTCCAGCACATGACCGTAATCATAAAACACTGAATTGTTCTTGTATTGGTAAAAAAAAAAAGAAGAAAGAAAGAGATGTAGCGTGTCGATCAGTCTGTTTTAGAGGTTCTAGTAGGCAGATTTTGTTACCTTCAGGCTGACTGCCTCTCCCTGTTTCATGTCTTTGCGCTAAGCTAACCATCTCCGGGCTGCACCTTCATATTTAGCGAACACATATGATGAGAGTAGAGTTGATCTTCTTATCTAATTCTCTGCCAGAAAGCGAATAAGCATATATTTCCCAAAATGCCAAGCTACTTCTGTGATATCTGGATAAGACAAGGCTAATTCCACACGATGACTTATTTTTCGTAATTTTGTCCATCATTGCTATCACTAATAATAACATTGCACTCATTAAAGTAACTGCGGCAAGAAACCTAAGCAGCCAGACGATCCGACAAGTTGTTAACGCACCAACAGTTTAGCCAGATTATCTAAACCACTTTATTTGGAGGTAAAACTCAAAGTGAGCATATTGGAGATGTTGCTAATAATCCCTTGTTGGGAAAACTCGCACAGAAAGTCTCAGTCCGGCCCTCCTCTCCAACCACATTCCTAATTCCCCTGGCCCCTCATTGCCATTTTCCATCCATCCACCAGATGCCCTCGGACTTTCCCTCCTTTCCCCATCACTTGGCTGCCCCACCCATCTACGCACCTGTTCCCACCTCCCTCCGGCTCTGGCCTTCACCGACCCACCTCTTCGCCTGCATTTCATCCCATCTCAGCAGTCACTCACACTTCCACTCTTCCCATGTCAGGTCATCATAGCTGCAATGTTCCCTTTTGTCTTTGGTAAATGGACCGTACTTGTTTGGCGCCGTTCTAGTCTTCCGACCACTCAAAGCGCTTTCACACACTACACATCACATTCACATTTTCATACACTGATGGCAGGTGCCAGCAGCTCACCAGGCCAAAGAAACTGACACTCTCACACACACTGAAAGCACAGCCCTCGGGAGCAATTTGGGGTTCAGTATCTTGCCCAAGGACACTTGGACACTTGGGCTGTGCGACGCCGGGATCGAACCAGCCACCTGAGCCAGTACCTGCCTGTCTGTCTGACTGACTGACTATCTACCTGTGCCCGCCTGTAAGCGTTTCCATTTCAATAAACCGCTGATGTCATCGCGCTGCCTCGACTCTCTGCATTTGGGTGCTTCCCTCATCGCCGTGACACAGTAAGTCGGTCAGCTGTGGATGGATATTTACGACAGACAATTTGGGTAATCATTTTGCAGTTTTGTTTTCTCTTCCGCGTAGGCTGACCTGGAGGTTTGTGGACAACCTGAATGACCAGTCTTCCTTTACCCTGTCGGACTTCTCCTTACTAACCACCGTGTTCCCAGATCTCAGCAGTTAACTTGGTTTGTACAATGTTAGAAGACAATTACCCAATTGCCCCCCACAGGACCATCTAGTTTGGTATATTAACAGGTACTGAATGTGATTGAGAATGAATGCTTTGTTCACTTGGCTCTGTGCCTGGATTGTAAGCAGCCTGTCAGCCTGTCACATCTCCGTTGACTGATAGTCTGTTCTGGAGGAAAACAGCCCCTGGAGTACATTAAGATGGTTTATTGCCTCATTATGAATCCTAGAACGAGAACACACTGATTGAGACAAACAAGCAGCGGCACTCGAACGGACATGTGCGCCGTGCTGCATGTACACTCTGTTCCACCTCCATCCATCCTGTAACTGGTGGGATGAAGTGACACGCACACCTATCAACACAGTTTACTCATGTTGTCATGTTCACACGTTTCAATGTTCATGTTTTAAGAGCATTCAATTCATCTTTTAAATTTCATCTAAAGCTCCGCTGCGATAAACTACTCATTCCCATTCCAGCTTAGCTTTTATAATGCTATTCAAATGCACTGACATTAATCAAAGTCAACGACTTTTTTTTTTTAAATGAAACATGAGAAAAATATCACAAAAAAACCCCCAAACATAATCCAGTCGGTGTGGAAGAGTTTGGTCATCCCAGCATTTTTAAACTAGCTATAATGGATATTTGTTTTATTGTAACAATGGATAATATGAGTATGTGCAAAGTGCAAGGAGTCGCTCGTAGCTATCCATCACCTGACTCTGCAGTTCTCCGGAGCGTTTTAGCCTCTTTCGGATCATTGTTTTGGTTTTTCATCATTTTTTAGTTCACTCTCTGTTCTCGTTTTTTTTTTTTTTTTTACCAGCTGCAGGCAGCGGTTTTCAGTGAAAAACCCACTGTACCTGCCTAAAGCAGGCAAAGTTAGCGATTAGCTGGTGAAGACAGCGGAGCATTTAGGAGATAAGGAGACAGCTATTTCCCCCAGGAGCTGGTTAGACCCCACCGGAGCTGAAAGAGAGTGAATATTTGGATGCTAATGTTGCTCCGTACCTGCTGGATGCGTAAATAGTAAACTGTTTGCAAGGGGATCACTACAGTCAGCGGATTCACTCACAAAGGCAAACTTATTGCGGGCTGTCGTGTAGAATCCAACTTTGGGGAACCGTTGAATCAACTGCAAAGCCTCTCGACAGTGCTGACCTTTGAGGGAACGGAAAGAACCAGAGAGTTTAGAATAGATGAGGCGATTGTGTCACGTGACCCGCCAAGTAGTCAATATAAGTGCGTATATCGATAAAAACAAAACGCGGCAAACTGCAATGAAAACAGCATGTGACTTAAACGTCAACTGAAAAAATAGCGGCATACGCAAACATGCGGTCTGTGCGGCGCGTTGAGGAGGCTGTGACCTTCCTCCCAATAATACATGAAACCAACAGAAAGGTCACATTTCCGTCCATGATCTCGATACATCAATTCCTAATATTTGCATAACAGCAGTGGATGGAAACGCACAGTCGTTTACAATTCTTTTGCAGATTTTCTGGAAATTTGTTTAAAATTTGCAAAACATTTGGATAGAAACTTGACTACTTTCACCGAAATTCACAAGGTGTGTACTTTAGTTTTAAATCTGGTCAAGCACCTTTGTCACACATAATCTCCTTCTTTCTTGCCCAAATGTCCTTCAAAAAATATGGACGTAAAAAGACAAGCCCTTCCAGGTATGATGTCCGTGTGCCGAAAAGTGTGTAAGAGAGAGGGTTGTGAAGGCAAAGGTTCACAATTCAAGAGATTGCTCAATTCCGCTCCTCTATTGTGGTGGCAATGGGAAACATATCATAATGTTTAATAGAAAGAAACTGAGCTGGTTAGAAAGAGAGGGAGAGTTGAGAGGGAATAATTGAGCGAAAGGAAGAATCAGCGACAACTGAGAGAGTTGAGTAGGATAAAAGAGGACAGAAGAGATTGATGAAAGAGGGAGGTTAGTCTACCTGAGGGAGAGAGGTGGCAACGGGTGTCATGGGGACGCATGGCCCCTCTCATTATTTTCCAGTCCACCAGGCAGCTGATTTCTGTTTTGGCTACAGGGCTCAGTAGTGCAGCACCGCACCAGTGTTCCTCCTGTCCCTCCGAGCAAAGCTTCAACACGTGGCACAGTCTTAAATAATCCCAGCCTTGTACTGTGCTTTATGATGGCTTGTCTCCAAAATGTGCGCGTTAAAGCTCGGCGATTGCCCGAAACGCATCATCAAATGTCTTAAATTCTGCTGTTTGTAGTTATTTAAAAAAAACCACTTCGACGCATCTTGAAAAACATCATAATAAGTGAACAATTTGTATTGAGTTTGTAAAAAAAGGAAATCTTTTTGTGTAGTGCCAGTATTTTCTCAAAGTTGACGTGCCATTTTGGAATGAAACATTTGAAATTTAACTTGGACAAGTTGCTCACGACTGTAGCTGATACTGAACAAGACTCTGCTGTGCCACCGGCTCTGTGAGGCTGTGCCACGGCACAATCGTGCTTTGAGCCAAATGCTAATGTCAGCATGCTAACATGCTTAAAAAATGACAATATTAGCATGCTGATGTTAAAGCAGCTATAATGTTGACCGTGTTCACCACCTTAGCTTAGCGTGTTAACATGCCAACACTTGCTGCGTAGCACTGAACAGTATAGTGGAGTCTGATGGGAACACTTTGAACCTGGAGATAAGGGAAGGGAAATAGGGACAGAAAGAGAGCGGGATGGTAGAGAAATGAAGGAAAGACGCGATGGAAGCACAGTGGTCGCTATGCTGCTGTGGCAAAATGGTGCCAGAGGAACCAAGCGCTGGGTTTGGGACAGCGTGTGAGGCTCGTGCAGAAGGAGCAGCGGGGGGAAAGTGAGGCAGGGTGAGGGATTTCTCTGGCTCATTCCTAATCTATTTACAGCACATACAAACACAGATACCAGACACGGAAGGGGGAAATGGGAAAGCGAGAGAATGAGCGCAGGAAATGAGGGATACAGGGAAGGAGGGCGGAGGAATGGCAGTCATTTGGTAGCAGGAAATGATGGAGCGATAACAGAGAAAAAGGTAGGAGAGGAAAAAAACAGGGAAAGGGCACTGGGGGCCAAGCATTTACAAAATGTAAACGGGCTGCATCCCAAAAACAACCTCTTCCATAGAAGTTAGTTGTTAAATAAAGTTGTTAAACTGTTGCGTGGCCAACTGAAGCAACTGACAAAAGTATCTTGAAGAGTGTCAGACCTATTTGATTGGCTCCGTGTCCATTTTGTGTAATACGTAATGCTATCTGTTCCGCCACGCTTTCCTTTCCCGCTGACGTCACTGGTAAAATCGCGCGTTTGCCTATTTTGGATGCATTTTAAATATGATTTAAAAGAGCCAGAGAGAGTGAGTTCGGGTCAGCGTGTGAGTTCTGTGCACGAACGCCTGAGCTAATGTTTATGGCAAAATGTCAAAAAGACAAGCGCTGCGAACCGTAAAACTGCTGCTTGAGAGTTTTGCTTCGTTTTAACAGCTAGCACCTCGGCGTTGTCCAGTGTTCTTCCGGGCTTGATTGACATACTGTTATACGCCGTCTGTGTGTGTTCCCTTTAAAAGAGTCCTCCACAGACCTATCACACAGATCCTATTACACTGTTGGACTGACGATGGACCAGTTCTTTTAAACACCATCAAAATCGAAGCAGCAGAACCAGAGATATTGTCTTTTTTATTCCATGCATTCTTCTTGCCTTTCACAACCAGGCACCTACATTGCCCACAATGCAACTTGACGGCTGACAGTTTCGGTCCGAGATTCTGGTGTGTTGCGCTAGTGGCGGCTGATGTAGCCGGGCTGCAGGGGGCCGGTGAGCTCACTTCTTTCTAACTCCACAGCCGCAGATTTGTTTCACGCAACCTTGTTTTTCACACGTGTGCTCAACTCTAAAACTCTGGAAAAGAGTCTCCACAATATCCTTGATTAACTACCTTCATCGCAGATGTTAACTAACCCACAATAACCCAATCTAACTAATTGACCAACAAGGCTGATTTCGGCTGCATAATCAGAAACGTCGCTCTCACACTAAACTACATGAATACCATTACAGTGATTCTGAAATGCATGCCTTTCTGTGTGAAATATGCAAGTCATACTTTACAAAGGATTTGCAGTTCCTGCAAGTTTAATATATCACTTGGCCACCATTTATTTGGGAGCTTCGTTACAGCTCCTGATGCTGGAGTGACTTCCTGTTTCCATAGCTAATTGCTTTTACTGTAATTGGACGGTGCTACAGATGTTTCCCGGCAACCGATTAACAGGTTACTAAGATCTTTACTATCTAGGACATTCATTAAAGGATAGATTCAAATATTTAGCACGACATTTCCTGTTTGTGTTTCCCGGGAAAAGTGTTTCCTTGCTGAGCCGTGTGCGTAAAGAGACACACACAAGTCAATTCGGAAGATCTGACCAACTCAGACTGCTGAAGCCTCACGTTACTGTGGGTTCAGCCGAATTTCAGAATGCATTTTTGCACAGAACAAGGAATCTCTTACAATGTAGTCGCACTAGGAAGGGACCTCTTCGCGGCCAGCGTGGGCAGGAAAAATTAATACAGCCACAAATAACTCTTTAAATGTACATACAGGCAAGTTAGTTTTGTTTTATAACAGAATAATGTGAATGTGTAGTGAAAGAGCCCTGAAGGTGGCGGATTTATGAATGGCTGGTGCAAAAACAATCCAGATGAAAGGAAAGGAGAGGAGAGAGAGCGCTGTAGGACAGAGCACAGATGTCAGGTCAGGAGTGGGGAGGCGAAAAGAAAAGAGAGCAGAACTGGGCGGAGGTGAAAGAGGGCGGATAAAGGTGGCGGTGAGACACAGTCTCGAGATGGAGCTTAAACGGCAGCGGAGCTTAACAGAGCCAAGATAGCGAGCGGGAGAGAGTGGGCAGGCGGCGCATTTTACAGAATCGGAGAAACAAGGGAGTGAGAGGAAGACAGAAAGAGAGAAAGGAGAGTGTAGCTCGAGGATAAGAAAGTCTCATTGAGGGAGAAAGAGAACAAAAGAGCGGGAGCTTGTGGAAGGAGGAGGGCATGATTAAAAAGACTGTTCCTGGATCTGTACAAGCATTAATGAAAGAGCTAATGCACGCCTGTAAGACTGCTTATCTCGGCCTCGCTTAGCTCGCGGTCACATGGCCGCTGCATGGATACTATCTGCCCTTAATAACAGCCCCAGCTTTTCATTGCACAATTCATTACCGTCCTCTCAGCAGACGGACGTGGCCTCGCTCTCTCTTTCTCCCTCATGCATTATAAATACCCCATTACAACTTGTTGACTGGCACTCCGGGGCCCTGTGGCATGTTGACGGACCACTCCGCAGACAAAACTAATCAACGGCATCATAGTCAGGCGCACCGATGGACATGCAGTCCGCACTGATTGGGTTATTTGGCCCACATCACGGGGCCCCCAGGCCTCTGTCTGAACCCTGTCTGACGGTTCACGATCTATTGCAGCCAAACTCAACCGGGTTAAGCTAATGGCCTAATCTAATGCTGTCGAAGTCACGCACAGATGCCCTGAGGGCGGTTGCGTCCCATTCCCCTTGTCTCCAGATCGCATAACAATTAGTCTTCCAACCTGCGCTGTGGCTGGAGTGTACCAGGAAGTGGCGGGCCCAGGCAGGCCTCTGATTGGAGCCCTCTGGAGATGAGGCTGAATGCCAGCTGGCCCGTGAGCTCAGGCCAGACAGCCCGGCTCAGTCGCACAGATCTGAGGGACAATACAACGCTGGCGCACACAGTCTGCTCGCTCTCATTTGGGATGTGTGTCTGTGTATGACAGCGTGTGCGTGTGAGCGCGTGTGTGTGTGTGTGTGTGTGTGTGCTATTTTAGACTTGAAAGTAGCTTACTTTAAGCAGATCCTTGTGAAAATCTTGGCCGTCGTTCAGTCCTTCCAGGTTGCCAACGAACTGTGTGCACGACATCCTCTTGCCGATGTTCTGGAAAAAAGAGAAATAGAAATGTACTTTTATTTCGTACTATTGCTTACACTTTCCTCATACTCCTTATTCAAACACCAACTGCCTCCTTGATGTGGTCTATTTCAATTAACTCAGTGATTTTCTATTCAATTTTTAATTAATTTTAAAGCGAGCACCTTTCCCTATTAAAAGTTCTAATACGCTGTCTATGAAGAGCTAATCCAGAATGAAGCCTCTTTTACTCTTGAATTCAATTAATGATGAATCGAAAGAGTAGTTAACCCCAATCAAAGTCTCCCTTTTTCAACACGCCATTATACATTAACATATTTAAAAATGTGATCAAAGCACTGACTGTAAAGATTTAAATAGAAGTAATTTGGAGGTGAAATAAATAATAATAAAAAACAAGGATCACGATGATTAATGTAGAATAATTTCTAGATGGCGTATTGCAGTTGAAAGAGCTGGTAAATAATGGTGACAATATTGATAATCATGATGATCCTGATTAGCGCTGACATGATTAGTCCAGGGCCAGGTATCAAACCTAAACCCTTTCTTGGGCATCGACTTAAGTCTGCCAGTTGCACCGATTATTTAAACTATCAGAGTACCAGAAGCTGGCGCTGATTCTCTTGTTACTTATTCTTTGGTCAGAAAGTAACTCATTTAAATCAAAATTGCCAATTTTAGACTACGTTTATAAGCAGCTGAATACTTTTACGGCTGCTTTTGGTTAGACAACATTTAATATTTAAGAAATTTGGCTTCAAGCGACACGTTTCTCAAAGAAGTGTGGAATAAAGTACTGGGTTGATATCAGTTCTGAAATTCACGTACCGTAGTGGCACTACTATCGCCAATTTTCAAGTGAAACCCAGTCCAATTAGTCCATTAGTCAACTACACTTACAACCGTACAACAAATTTGATAATCAACAAAGATGCCTAAAATGTGCACGTTCAAGCTTCTCAAATGTGAGCATTGGCTGCTTTACTCCGTTTTCCCTATATGACTTTCAAATGAACTTGATGTTAGTGATTGCCGCTAGTCAGGCAAAACAAGCGATCTGAAGACATCATATTGTGACGGGCATTTCCCCCAATTTCCTGTCATTTTATAAATGATTACTGGATTAATCCAAAAATGTAAAAAGTCACAGCCTGTATCCATCAGTCCCCTGGCCCGTGATGGTAGAGTCGCAGCAAGGATCAAACTGTATATCTGTTCACATGTGTTGAAACTTTGCAGATTTGCTCTTCCCTAAAGGAGCCGATCCCCTATCCAGCCACCTCTCCAGCCACTTTAATTAATCATTCATCCGCAGAGCCGCGCTACTGTATCACCGAGGAGAGCCGCCAATGGCCCAGATTTGCAAAGGGAGGCTCTGACTATAAAGGAAGCAGATTAATGATGGTGGAAGAAGCTCAGTAGACAGACCTGCAGACCCAGATCAGCTGGTGATCAGGCTGAGTCTTACATTCCCAAAACTCCACAGAGTTCATCAAAAAAGGGCCTTTGAGGAGAATGCAGCTCTTAAAACTTCATCTTTTATTTGTTTACACGTCCACACACCTATGCTATTCCTCACCTGGCCATGTAGATCGGTGTTCAGCAGCATGAGGGCACAGGTGAGGGTGTGCACTGCATCTTAAAGGGTGAAAACGTGCGTTAGCTTGAGCTGCAAAACGAGACATCCTCACTTAGAAATAAAACTGCTTTTGCGGTCAACTTACAGACACTTAAATTGCAAATATATGCCCTCAAATGTTAGTATTATGGCATTCCCTTTAATGAAATTAGCTAAAAAGATAAAACACGGTTAGACTTGTTTTGTCAGTCAGTCAGTCATTTTCTTCCGCTTGTTCCCGTTAGGGGTCGCAGGTGACTGGAGCCTATCCCAGCGACTTTGGGCCTTAAGACTTGTTTAGTATTCAAAGTAAACAATGCTGCTTTCATATTAGCTTTTACTAGCGTGGCACTGCTGTCATTAACAAAAAAACTGATTAAACAAAAGATTCAAATACGATGACTAGTCCTATTTAGGTGTTGAACATAAAGTAAATGTATCAGATTTTTGATTAAATTAGCTTAATTTTTTTTTTAAATGTCCATTATTTTTTAAGTTTGTTTCAGTGACCGCTTTCTATTAAGTTTCTATGAAGATTTCAATTTGTGGTTTTGTTGCTGTTTTCGTGCGGCAGTTTCAAGGGTGGCCCAATGTGGGGCACCCTTGAAACTGCAACCCAGCGCACGTTTTAATCAATGCGTGTCAGCCACCCTCAATGTCCAGCACTGACCGTATAATACTTGTGATACATATTGGGTTCAAACACCAACTTCTCTTCCTTATCACTGTACTGGAAACACGTTCAATCAAAGCTTCTTACTTTCATTACTTTGTCTCACTTCTTTTCCATTGCTGGTACCTAGTACTCACCCTCCGATGGTATGACTTTTGGGTTGCAGTCAAAGTAACGCTTAGAAAAGTGTGACAGCACCCTCTCCCTCTCCTGAGTCTCCCCCATGAGGGCAAACTGTCTGAGGAAAGTCCTGCAGCCACAAACACGGGGACAGTCAGCGGATCTTTCGCAAGTACTCATCCGTTACACGTTAAAGATGACATGTTTTAAACAGTTATAGTCCACTGGGAGAAGGTCCCAAAACATAACTCTTGAAACGTCCACAAAATATAAAGATTAACTTCATTTTAAACAATATGCAGTGTTGCATTACTCCGCTTTCCCGTTTAAATGTTTTTTTATGTGTATTTTCTCAACTCTATTTCGAACAGAAATAGAGTTTTTCAAATAGAGTTATTATGTAATAACAGGCAATTAGTTTCCAGAGATGGAAAGTAAAGTACATATATTCAAGTACTGTACTTAGGTACAATTTTGAGATACTTACTTTACTTTAGTGTTTCCATTTTATGCTACTTCATACTTCACCACATGTCAGAGGGAAACATTGTACTTTTTACTACATCTTATTTATCTGGCAGCTTGCTACTTACTACTTATAAAATACTTTCTTCTGCATAATCAGTACTTTAAGTACATTGTGCTGATATTGTGTCAGTACAATACAATACAAAATGCAAGTGAAACAAAAGGAATGCAGTATGAACCTCTGTTAATAGTATACACTGAGTGCATGTGATTGGTTACTGTAGATACTGTACAAACTGTCTTTTGACTCTGAATGCAGTACCAAGGCTGCCCTCTAGGCAGCAGTGTTTAACGGTGGGGCGTATTCACTACACACTAACCAAGATGAGATCAAAACACCAGCAGATTTTCATTTAATTGAGGCCAAATTAAAGCCACTATTACACAGAAGGAAGGAATAAAAAATCATGCCAGGGGCGCATAACACACGTTTAGTCCGCAGCCACAATTTAAAAACATTCATTCTTCGATCATAAGAAAATAGTGTTTTTTGTTCGCTTTCTTAAATACTTCCAGACAGTGGTTGGTTATTTGCCTGACGTACATTTAACATTTAGCAATTATTTAGCATTATTGTATGTGATAAACAAATGGGCAGGAATATTTAACTTGTCTTCAATATATATGTGTATTGCAATTATATGTCTTAAAACATTTCCAGTGATGTATTTAGTTTATTGTACTGTGCCCTCACCGCAATGCTTGGTCGACCGCGAGGCCTGTGAAGTTGAAGAAACTCAGATACTCTTCTGCTACCATGCGGCTGAAGTCATTACTGTAGACGGACAGACATTTCAAATTAATAAAAATAACGTATAAGGAGGAATATAACGTTAGAAAAAGAACATCGGAACAAGAGACAACAAGCAAAAAACAAAAAAACAAACAAAAAAAACCCCCCTCCAGTGATCATAAAAGCACAACATGTCAATCCAACGTTCAAATGCCATCTTTTCTCAGCTCGGTGAATGGCCTCAGTTGGGGCTGTCAGTCAGTCAGCTGGAGAAGCAGACCGGAGGCGAGAGAGAGAAAAAAACCCCAAAAAACTGAAAAGGAGATTCACAGGGTGCATCTGTCGGAAAGTGAGGAAACCCTTTAATCCCAAATTCTCTCTCATCAGCACGAGCGAGCAGCTGACGGACTGACTGATCGAGCGGCACGGCACTGGACCAATTCGGATCTACCAAAACACGGCGCTTTGTAAGCAGAATGTGAAGGGGAATACAGTAAGCATACAGGAACCTGAATGTGCACGAGCAGAGTAGCATTCATTAAATAAACATAAGATGCAGTACAAAGGAGCCTTTGCCAATAACATGCAAATCACACTACAGTTTTAGAGTACCTCTAAAACTTGGTTAAGAGGAATGCTATATACTGTGTACTCTTACTGTTTATAAGAGTAGCAGCCTATTGCTGTTCACAATTTTATAATTGATGGTAGGTGTGGTAGTAGCAGTAGTAAAGGTGCACGTATAAGTAGCAGAAGTCTTTGTTGGAGAACTATTATTAGTAAGAAAAAAAACCCCCATAAAATTACACACCAGTACAAAAAAATTCTTCAAATGTGTCAAATGAAGTCAGACATCGCTAATAGTTGGGTGTGTAGCAGATGGATGCTAAATAGTTGCTGAGGAGTTACAAGTGTTTCCTATGTGGCAAGTCGTTGGTTGTTGAGTCATTGCGAAGGGCGTTAGCAGTGGTTGCTAATACGTTTACAGGTCGCGGCTGTGACTTTCTGGGCGAAGCTAGCACCTGACAAGGTGATTGCTGACTGGTTGCTAAGTGGTTGCTATGTGGCAGATTTTTTGCTAGTATGAGGTGGTATATGGTTTTCAATGTAGTAGCTGAGGTGTTCCTAAGTGTTGCTATTGTGTTCATTGTGGTTGCTAGTGCATTTCCAGGTGGTTGCTAAGTTGTTTCTTTTGTTTTTTTCCCCCCTCCGAAACGTTGCTAAGGCTTCTGTAAGTGGTTGCTAGGGTGTTGTGGATGGCCTTGGTTAGCAGGCCTTGCTAACGACAGCTAACTGGTGCTAGTCTGTTTAGGGTGATTGCTTTGGTGTTGGTGCACGGTTCCTAGGGTGTTTGGGATGGGAGCTATGAGGAGAAGCAACAGAATAGCAATATTACACGTGCAGGATGATGATATGCGTGCTTGAACGCTACACGTCAGCAGCTCACTTCTTGCTGAGGTGGCGCGCCACATCGGACTTCCTGAAGCCGTCCAAGTTGAAGAGCCGTTTGGCCAAGCGTTTGGCGGCTGCCAGGTCGGCACGGTGACTGCCGTTGGTGAGGGTGTCGCTGCTGCCCAGACCCAGCCGGTCGCTGAGGTCCTGGTCCAGCTCCGAATCGGTCGCCAGACGGGCCTTCTCCCTGCTGAGATGGATCGGAGGTTGAAGAGAGGGCAGGAATAGTGAGTGATTCAAATCAGACACAAATAGATGGAGAGAAACGGATATGGCAAGGAAGGGAAAGATGGGAAATGAAGAACATTTTGGTTCTGAGATCCAGGAGCGGGAAGTGGGACAAAGAGGGAAAGAGGAGGACACTCGACACAGATTGGTTAAATAATTGAAAAGGAACGAGAGGAAGGGATAAAAGGAGGAACAAAGAATGATGGTGATATAATAATAAAACTAATAACTCCAGTATATCAATAATTTAACGTCTGATCCGTGCAGCACTGATCTTAAATCAGAGTTTCCAGCTGTACGTGATCTTTTAGGAGGAGAATACTAAAATAAATATCTGTTAAACAAAATAAAGTAAAAAAACAAACATACATGATGAATGGCGAGTGGATAGTGAAGGATGAAACGTGGATGGAGAGACGGGACGAATAATACAGTAAAGGTAGTGGGAGCAGAAATGTAAACAATACACACCATATTTGACATGAGTTTAGTAACAAGCAGGACAGAACATATGCAAATCATTTCATATTCATGCACCACATTCGGCATGATTGTACACTTTGATAACTGCATTCAAAATCTCCTCTTTTTCCGTCTTCCTCGCGTTCTCGTTATCACTTCCCAATTAAGCCCCTTCAAAGCACCAGCCGGCTCCAAAGTGCAAACCTTATTACGTCTGAATTATTGTGCGATAATAGTTTAAGCACGTTATGTCACTCTGAGCTAAAAGGGAACTACTTTTCTGGCTTCTGCCGGAATATGGATGGCAGAAACGAGGTCCCTGAGTTCAGACTCTTGGGAATTCGACGTGACGCTGACATTTTGCCGCCGCCGCTGAGAGCTGTGTGACATATCTCTGTCACGCCAGCCAGGCCAGAGAAAACAACGACAGTCCGACAGCTGAGCGTTGTGCTCCAAAAAGCAAAGAGACCCTTCCCGAACAAGCGGAGCTCTCATTTGGATTTCTCGGCAGGAGGAACGAGCTCAGAAACCCCGCAGTCCAAGGGCTTCGCTTCCCACACTTACACATCCCTAAACTGTCAAGGAGTCGGGCAAAATCACACCAGAGCCGACGGGGGAAGAACACTACAAGGGTTCAACGGTCAACTGTGGTTTCACAAAGTTCCCTCTGAGTACACAGAAGAGCAGGACTAAGTCTGCAGCGAGCCACTGCGAGGTTGTGCCTCGGCACAGCAGTGCTATGAACTAAATGCCATGCTGATGCTAAGCAGGTACAGTGCTTAGCTTAGCTTAACATGCTAACATTTGCCAATTAGTATGAAACACAAAGTCCATGAGAGGCTGATGGGAGTGTTATTATTTCGCAGGTGTTAACCAATAACCAAAGTATTCGACACATTTAAAATTTGTATGGTGACTTGTAAGAAACTAAAGATGAAAAGACAGATGTTCACCAAAGTTGGTACAATTCATCCTGACGGGGGTGACGTGGACGCCAAATTTCATGGCAATCCATTCGCTCGAAACCACAAATGTCAAGCTGCTAGAGGAAAGGAAAGGCCAGGGGATCGCCAAGGTCGTCTGGGCAACGTGAATATCGCTACCACCTTTCATGGCAATGCATCCAAATGATGTTAAGACATTTAAAAAAACAAACAAACAAACAACACACACAAATGTCAGCCCCATGGTGGCGCTAGAGGTGACATCAGGGCATCACCAAAGTCACTCGGCTCCTCTGGGGACCATGAATTAGTTCACATCTATCAGTACTGTTGTGAAGTGAACGAGCTTGTACTCCTGTACACCTAAAAAAGAACATTTGAATTTTCCTTCTGGCCAAGCATGTTATTCAAATTCTCGGATACCAACAGCAGACAGGTGAGACAGCTTTCTGGGTGGGGGGGGGGGGGGGGGGCCTACCTGGGACAAGACCGCCTTTTCGAAAAATCCCCCCCCCCTCCGCCCTGTCTCTTATACCCCTCTGGATGTGATA
>CM022492.1:21775234-21799669 GCA_011952105.1 Coreoperca whiteheadi
CCCGCGGGCCCTGGGTTTGGGGGGAGGGCTAGAACTTGGGCTTTCCCTTTCCCAAAAACCCCCCCCCCCCCCCCTTTTTTCCCCCCCCTCCCCCCCCCCCCCCCCCCCACCTTCTCTCTCTGCATCTCCAATTACACACACACACACACACACAGTATATCCATCCTTTGGGTGTTGTGCAAATTCTAATCTACCTTGTTTCTGGTGTGAGCGTTTAGCACACCTACAGAGAAAACAAACAGATGAGGTCTCAGGTTTATCCTTGCAGCGATATCTATTGGGTGTGTATACCTCTAAACTCTTTTCTCTACAACCGTAACTGGCTGGGGGGGAGGGGGGAGGGCTTTTCTCAAAGTCTGAGACCATTTTGGAGTCTCTTCATACTCTTCATCAGGGCCTGCAGGAGTGTTCATACTCATAAGATTAAGCCGGCACTCTAGGCTCCGCCACCGGTTAACATGGCCACAACAGAGAGCCAGCACAATGCCAAGAAGTCCTGGGAGAATTACTAGTATCAGCCTCTGCTTCAACGGTATCACTGCATAACTGAACCCCCCCTCTCAGTCCACTGAGCAGCTCTGCACAATGAGCCACTGTCTAACGGTGCAGATCGTCTGAAAAGGGTGATGTGATGGGGGGAGAGGGGGAAGGGGGAGGAGGAGGAGGAGGAGGAGGAGGAGGAGGGTGAAATTCCAACTTTCATCAAAGCATGGACGAGCCTTCAGAAATATTTGTCTCGTGCGTCTCTCTCCCGGATGCCACAGCTCCCAGGGCCTGCCTGAGTTGGGTCGGTGTGATAAGATAAGTTAAGCTAAGCAAACAATTACCTGAGCGAGTGTTGAACGACGTGATTTTGGTTTTCATATAGAGAGTAAAAACTAGGCGGGGCTATGTTTAAAAGACACGCGATAACAAGAAAAAAAAGAGCGAGCAGAAATGAAGCTGCTGTGCTGTTTTTTAACCTTTCAGAGAGGGCTTTTGCGCGTTAACCGCTGAAACTTCAGACTGGATTTCTTTCACACACACACACACACACACACACACACACACACACACACACACACACACACGGACTTGCCTCTGTCTGCTCCTGCTGCTCAAAGTCACTCACCTGCATTAGACGCACTCGCGTCAAACAGCCCCTTGTACAGAACGTTTGCTGTCCTCTTCCGCCACCTAGTGGTCAATATGCAGCAAGGCGACCCGGTGCGGTCTGCCGCTGCAGTGCTGTCACAGTAAGTTACGGTGACATTCACAAAGCCAGTCTACCTCACCGTCACACACAAGCACTGTAGCAGTCATTCCCCCACCACAGCAGAGACCGACAGACTGTTGTCCCAGATTTCTGCCACAGTTTGACTCCATCAAATATCTTGCAATAAGGAGGATGTAAAATGGATTAAGAAAGCTACTGTTTTGGAATGTTCTGTATGCAGCATAAAGGCAAAGGGTTCCGGATGTAAGCTAAGGTCTCCTGCGTTGCAGGTGGGAGTCTGTGGAGAGTAGAACAAAGTCTTTGGGACTCTGACAGTCAAGGTGAGTCCGTTTACTGCCGCAGCAGCCATCTGCCACTGTCTAACAAACCTACACCTCACACACACACACACACACACCCACCCACACACACACCCACAGATATGGGAATATGCACAGATGGATTCACATATTACACACACACACACACACACACACACACACACACACACACACATACAACCACACCACAGGCAGCCTTCTAGCAACCTTCACTCTAAGCTACTGGGCTCCAGATTAGCACTGCAGCACTGCTCCGCACAAGGAGGATGATACAGGCAGAGACACTCATTCATCTGGAGGCTGACAACAGCCCATTAACGGGGTTCTGACCTCGGGTAAAGGGAGTAAAACACTACAGTGAAACTGAATTAAGATTTTAAAAACCCTCTGTAATTTGTAACTGCTTATGATGTCCCGTCAACAGTTTATTCAAAGGAAACAGGTTGACAATGGACCAGGTTCTTTTCGCCTCATTACCCAAACCGATATAGAATTGCATTCTGTACATATTATAAATACGACAGAAGGCGCAAAGAGATGTTACACTGCTCCTGAAATTATACTGCACCTGCCTTTTTTCGGTGTAGCGTGGAGAGGAAAATGTAAAAGAAATAAAAGAAGAAAACAGAGAATGATACGCATCAACAAACATGACCCAGATTCTTGATGAATCACCGAAGCGTAGGTCACCTGCATATCAGCTGTCAACACTGCCAGCGACGTTGCTTCACTTCCCAGCAAACATAACATGTTTACATTGGGGCGCCGCAGATTATAGTACAGTATAGTGTGTTTTGGCAAGATAACGGCCAAAAAGTATGTGGACACCTGAACGTTACAACTATATGCGATTGTTTAAACCACGGGCATTAATCTACCGCAAGGTCACCTAACTATATGGACTTGAGTGTCTACATACTTTTGGCCATATAGTGTATGACAACACAGCGGATTCTGTGATAATCGGATGTATTACAAGACGTCTGCATTAGCAGTTTTTCTGTCTTATTACAAATCAGAACCAAACCTATTCTGCATTCAGTGCATTATGAGTTACTAAAAGCTTTCAGTTTTAAGGACAACTGTTGTTAAATAGTTTGTGCCAAAAGTGCATTGAGTCGGAGCCTTTGCCAGCAAGCAGAGCAGTTCAGTGAGCAAATGTCTGTAACACAAGAGAAAGTATCACTGTACTGCCATATTGATACCGTATACCAGTATATTGTAATATTCATTTGTTCCTCCCCTAACTAATATTATTATTTTCTCTTTACTAATACAACGGTTTGTATTGAACGTGAATTTAAAGCTGCTTTACTCAATATTTTTATATTAACAATGGATCAAATGACTACATGTAAAGTAAAGGGGGGGGTGTCGGTCTGCGTTTCCTCTCAGCTCAGACTGCCCTCACCAGAAAAACGTCCAGATAGGTCCAGGGAGTCAGGTGACGTGGTATGAGGAGCTAGAAAGAACGTTTCTGGAGGTGGTGGGGAGGGTGGATGGATAGATGGATGGATGGATGGATGGACGGACAAAGGACTTTCAACCAAAAGTCAATGTTGACTTACGTTAGTTACGTGACTTACGTAAAGTTATACTACAAGACTTATTTAAACCCAACCGTGATGTTTTCCTGAGCCTAACCGAGTAGTTTTTTTTGCCTAAACTTAACCAAACTTCAACCGTTTCACAACGTTAACCACGTGTGTAACGTCACGTGACCTATGTTGAGTGATTTACATAACGCATGCTTACAGCCCGTCCTCAACTGCCACCGGTACGGACGCTAACTTAGGACACGCTCCTGTGGGTCATATTAGAGGGTAAGAATAAATGACCTATGGGGTTGTAGGGTTTGGAGGACCTGTTGCTCAGCTCTACGGAGGAGTTTTCAGATCATTCTTTTGGTTTTACAACCCACAACTTTACTGTTTTGGTTTCGGCCTCATAGCTCTCATCATCAGCAGCTTTTCCAGCAGATATACCCACTGAACACCACCTGCTCAGCACCAAACGGCAGGCAGACACAGTTAGAGACTAGCTGGTGGACATAGTGGAGCATTTAGTAGCTAAAGAGCCAGGTATTTGGAGTTGGTGGGGACCAATAACCGAGCTAAAAAAGAAGCGAATATCGAACTTACTGACAGGTGAATAAAAGCTAATGTTGCCCTGTGTCTGCTGGATATGTGAATAAGCAAAAAAAATCAATGAATGCAGTTTTTAGAACTGCTCATTTATCATGTCTACGTGACGTGCTGCTAACTCACCTTGGTAATGAGAAAGAAATGTTGCTGTACCAGCTGCTCCCCAGCTGTGCACACTCTCGTGCTCTGGGTGGCGTGTCGTCGGAACCACTGCTCAGCCTCTCGCTGGAGGGCGCTCGGGTGGCGTCCGAGTCCCCAGTCACGGTAAAGATGGAATCGGACAGACTGGGCCTCTCATCGTGTGCCAGCGGGGCGAAGCTCAGCTGGACGATCTGCCTGGCGCTCTGGCAAACCGGAGCATGGATGGCAGGAGTCAGTGTGGGCAAGTCAAAGGTCAGGACCGTCTGGGTGCTCGAGGTCAGCAGCTCCTCGCTGTCCAGGCTGTTGTACGACGTCCCTTTGGCTCGGTGAGACTCCATGATGCTCTCAAAGTGGCGGCTGAAGGTGTCCTCTGCAGCACAGCGTGGACCGGAGACCAAGATGGGGGATTTCAGGGCCGGGTGGTGGTTGTCAAAAAACGTTTCCATTGGTCTGGACAGAGAGGGAGGTTTTAGAAACACTGCAACAACACAGCTGTGTTTATAAAGAAAAGCTTAAACGTGTGTTAGCCAAGGAAACAGCTCGAGAAAGGAAACTCCGTTTGTATGTTTGATGTAATGTACTGTAGTGTTAAAGAGTTGTGACTAATTAATGCCACTAATCCTGTTTATGTTCTACTTGAAAAATAGGTTACGACGAGTGAGATCCAAAATCAGATCCAAATATAGGTCAGGGGGGAAATCCTTGCATGTGTTTGCAGCCTTGTGTGAGACTACGACTGCATGTGTTTTCCTCTCTGTGTTTCATGTGCTTACGTTCGATTCAGTTCAATTCAATATCTTTTTCCAGTTTTATAACAGAAGTTATATCTCATTGCACTTCACCTCTTCAGAAGGTGGCCAAACACCCCTGGCTCCTCCTGAGCTGCGTACTGCTGCTTCCTGGTGTCTCCTTGCATCCTCACACTGGCCCAGCTCACCATTTCTTCCTCTTCCTCCTCCTCCTCCTCCTCCTCCTCCTCCTCCTCCCTTCCGCCTCTTCTCTCCTCTACTACCTCCCCATCGGCCCTCCCATAGGCCAGACCCCCCAGAGGGCTGCTGCCCGTCCCCGAGGTGCCCTGCACGCTTCGGTTACTCCCAAACGCAGAGTCGGCGTCATCCTGCTCGGCCAGCAGCACCTCGTCTATGTCTGTCTCGCGGTAGCAGCGTAGTGGCACGGCGTCCAGGTCGGTTTCCGAGTACTTAAGCGTGCGGCCAATTATGCCGGTTTTTGGCGAAGTCCCGAAAGCGGCCGGGGGAGGGGTCAGCAGCTCTACCTCCACATGCTGCACCTCGTGATTGGCAGAAAGCAGAGGCAGTGAGGACGGGGGAGTCGGGGTGGGAGACTCACTGGAGTTCCCACTGGGAGGAGCTGTGGAGGTTTCCAGTGAATCTGCAGGGAGTTAAACATCAACCTCAATGATTTTTTATAATGTGATTGGTATTCCCTGTTGTAACTGCACAGAAAACATATTTAGATCGCTTGCTTGCTCTGACCGGTGGTCCAGAACCAGAATTAAAGGCAAGAAGTGATTATCAAACCTCAATACTTTTTTGATACCGACTGAAATGTGCCCGTATCGAGAAGTACTGAAAGATGGCATTAAATGTCTGATTATTTACTTCTTTAATCAGACATTTACTGATTTAGGTTTATCAAACATCTCACAACTCTTCTCCAATATATATTTTTTTATTTATGAGCATGAATATTTTTCTTGTAAACCATTGTTATCTATTAAGAGCAAATATTGCATTGTGCAAACCCTATTTTGAAAAGATGACCGTAAAGCTTTGTGATACCTTGTATTTATGATCATTTATGAGTCACCTGACTAATTGGTGGACTACATAAAGAAACAGGAAACAACCTCAGATACCACCCTGATGAAGGGAAGATAACTGAAAGCCTTTGGGCAATAAAGCATCATATATCGGAGATGAGTTGTGTGATGTGTTTAAAGCTGGCGATATTTTATATTTTTTAACAAATCCCATAAAATTATACAAAACAAGAATGTCACTCAACACTCATCATTTAAAAAAAAGGCAGAATAATTTCCTATAACAGCTGGGCACTGAAGTATTAAGAAAACGTTACTCACACAGGAAGAAATAGTGCATTTGTTGGGGACTATTTTCAGCGGTGGATTAATACACATGTGGTGCAGCGATGATGTATGTGGGACTGTTTGTATAATGGATCTCTAAATGACAGACAGTGACACTGACAAGCAGCAATGGGACTCAGTTGGCTTCTCTATTTCCTTTACGTCCCACTGAAATATTATCATGTGAAGAATGAAGGAAAAGGAATAAGAAATCTTCCGGTCTGGTAGACCGAGGTGGACACGCTCTCACTTTTCTCCCCCCTGCTAGCAGCCTCCTCCGCAGGGGTCCCGAATAAAAACTCCCACTTGGCACGAGCGATCCTCTGACAATGGAGCGAGGGCACGGGCACTGCGCAGCCGCTGTCCGTCTGGAAGACACACACGCAGAGAGAAACTAGAGCTCTGCAGTGCAGCATTAAAGGAGTAGTCAGACATTTGCGGAAATGTGCTTATTCGCTTTATTGCGACGAGATTGATACCACTCTCACGTCTGTGTGTTAAGTACAGACCTAGAGCCAGGAGGACGATTAGCTTAGCTTAGCATACAGGCAGAGAATAAAAACGCTAGCATGCCTCTCAGTTAAAAAAGACATCTACCAACACATTTAAAGCTTTTTTTGCTCTAAAGTTGTGTGCCATGCTAGCTGCTTATGCTAAGCTAAGCTACAAATCGCCTCCTTGCATGAGTTTGGTACCAATTTTCCCTTCATTCTTTTGGCAAGGAAGAAAATAAGTGTATGTCCTAAAATGTTAAACTATTTGTTTAATAACTCTAGTCGGTTTGGGTACATTTTAACTCAATTTCACTCAAAATATTTCTCAATAGAATGCAGTTCTGCTACAAATTTAACTAACAATGGGAGCAGTTAACTTGAAAGTGAAAGTATTGATACCACTCTCTTGTCTGTGAATATGAGGCTAGAAGCAGGAGGCGTTAGTTAGCTTAGCATAAAGACTGGAGGCAGGGAAAAAACAGCTAGACTAACTCTTTCCAAAGTTAAAAAATACACCTACCAGCATCTCTAAAGCTTCCGAGTTAACACGTTATATCTCATTTATTTAATATCCACAAAGCTAAGCTAGCTGTTTCCTCCTCCTGCTAAGCTAGGCTAACTGCCACCTGGCTCCAGCTCCATACTTACAGCACAGACATGAGAGAGAGCGACAAAGTGAATGAGCATATTTCCCAAAATGTCAAACTGTTCCTTTAACTCTAAAGTAAACGATGCAGTTATAAGTATCAAAACAAAAAGTGTTATTTTTAGCTTTGTTGGTTTAGACGGTTCACCCAGTTCCCACCTGTATTCCTGAAGTGGCGGCCCCGGTCTCGTTGCTCTGGTGACTGGACTGACTGGACTCAGGGGACACACAGTCCCTGTCCCCCAAGCTGCCCGTCACCCCACTGGAGCTCCGCGAGGACGACCCTCCCATCGCTGCATTCCGCTCCGCCTCTGGAGGCTCTTCTACCCTCTGCAAGCGTGGCTGCTGCCCTGCCACAAACCCCTCCCTCTCATTGCCCTGTCCTTCCTCATCACAGCCCTCATCTTCCTCTGGAGAGTCCAGCACCACTGGTCCCAGAAGCAGGATCTCTCTCCTCCTCTGCTCAGCCCGTTTCTGCTGGGCGGTGGGACTGAGTGTCCTGAGACGGTGACGGGATTGATGATCAGGATTTTGGCCATTGATGGACCCAAATCCAGGTTCAGGGCTTGGCCTTGGGCTGTTCTCCTCCTGATTCCCCCACTGTTGCCTGGATGTCCAGCTAACTGGTGCCTCCTCAACACTCTGATTGATAAAGAGCCTGCGAGCAAGCTCTGTGCAGTCCACTCTCTCGAAACAGCTAAGGTCTCCTCTCTTGTCCAGGCTCAGGGACCAGCAATCTCTGGTATACTGCGGGAGCTGACGGCGATGCAGGGTGGGGGTATCTGGTGCTCGGAGCTCTGCTTGGAATAGCCTAGGGTCCCTCACGGGAGAGCTGAGTTCAGTGGGAGGATGAGTGGGACGGAGAACACGTGAAGGAATGGCGGGGGAACTCTGCGCCGCTGATAACATTGAGCTCTGATGCTGAGGTTTCTGTATGCAGTCCTCCTGGTGTGTTTGATAATTAGTATAGGAGTTTGCTTCAAGTGACTGGGACTGCAAGCTAGAGTTTTCGGGCTGGTGTGAGTCTGTGTTGTCAGTTGCTGGCGTGTGTTGGTCATTTAAAGGGATGTTCATCTTGAGCGTTTGCTTAGACTGTTGTGCATTTGGAGATGAATTGTGAAATTCTCCAGCGTTTGAGCCTCTTGCAGGCTCACCTAAAGCATTGTGCAGCGAGGACCTTCTTGCCTCTGTGAAAATAGAAGATACTTTGGAAGCCTCCTCTGCTAGCCTGCGGGCAACTTCAGGGCTATGAGCCGGAGAAGAGGACTTACTGTCACTTAACTGGTTCAAGCCCTCAATTACATTATTGCCAAGTGTGAGGATTGCTCTCTGCGGTGAAGTGCTCCTGTTAAAAGTCCTGTGAGCATGTCTTTTGGTGGCTGGACTGCCTGTCACAGCTCTGCCCTCTCCTGAGTAGTGAAGAGGGCTCTGGGACTCGACACAGGACTTGGGCTTCGAGTGAGGAGACTGCCTGGACTGGGAGGATAGCTGGTCTGACGCTGGACTCCGTGGCAGCCCACAAACAGCCTGGCTCCTTTCTGTGATTTGGTCTTTGGGGTTTACGCTGATGTTCTGACGCTGAACAGGAGACCCAGCCCAGGACTGACAGCGTGGCTGTTGGTTGTAGCGTGAGTATGAGGTTTGCTCAAGTGCATGGGCTAGTTTAATCCTCAGTAGAGGGGAGCCAAACTCCTCCACAGCCCTCTGGGTAGCTGCCCTGCCGATGGGGTCCAAGGATGGTTGGCGAAGGCCGGGAGAGAACGTTTGCTGCTGGTGACTTCCTGGGGATCGGAAAGTCAGCTTGGGACTGGAGCTGCACGATGAATCGGGACTGCCAAACCAAACTGGGTCGCTGAGCCTTTTACGAAAGTGAGAGGGGGTGGACCTTTCCTCTCTGGTGCCTCTCTCGCACACAGAGTGGCGTGGACTGTCCACGGTCTTCACATTGGACTTCTCAATGTAACTGAAGGTCACCACAGACCGCATACCATCACTGCCTTGTTCCTGGTTAAACCTCCGGCAGATGGGAGGTGTGCGAGGGACTGTGACCTTTCCAGAAGAGGGCATTGGTGGAGAGTGGACGGCAGACACTCCATCACAGGGTGCACTCCACTTCTTGGTGACTGTAGGGCTGTGTGTGCAGTCCTGAACCAGACGGTGAGCTGTGGAGGCCTTGGTGACGGTCTTCTGGCTCGCTATTTGAGACAGGAGCTCCGCAGGACTGTCCTGAACCGAATGACCCTGAGCAAGCCCTTCATTTCCTCCAAATGTCCCTTTCCCTCCTTTCTGATCTGGGGCAGACCTCACTTCCACATACAAATGAAGGACTTTTCCAGACTGGGACATGACCTCCTCTCAGGCCGTAATGAGCACAGAGAAGCAGAAATGGAGCAGAGAGACAGAGTCAGTCGAAAGTTATTTTATTTGTTGGTTTGGTTTTTGTTTTTCTGCCGGTGGTGCGTGTCAGTTTATTTTGAGACGGTCTTTCTTCTCCCTCCCAGAGCGTCTGTGTGCAGAGCAGAGACACACAGGCTGAACAGCCAGGGGACAAACATGCCCATGGGACACCTCCAACTGATCCCTATTCCTCATGCCTGTGAATGAAAGAAAGGAGGAGTTGTTATCTTCTGTATCCTCAAAAGACGCTAGATACACACACGATATTCCAGTATTTGTGATGCGTGCATTTAACTTGTTATAGGTGCTACCAGTTTCTCTTAATTCTTTCGTTGTATCAGGTCACAGTAAATTCTTTACATTTGTCTGAAACCATACCCGCTTTACAGGATAAGGCTGGCGTTAAACAAAGTTTTTTCTTATTGTCAACAAATCCCATGAAAAGACCAAAACCAACTATGTGTTAGTCCGTGTCTCTATACTTCCCAACTCCCCTCCCTGTCAGTGGCACTCAGCCCCAAGCTCATTCATACCTTTAAAAAAAGGTCACAAACATGTAAATATATAAGTCATTTCCCAAAACAGCTGGGCACTGTAGTTTTTAGCAAACATTAAGGTGTGTTCAGGCAGAAAACAAAAAGCTAATTTTAGAGGCGGCATGATTACAGCGTCCAACTTCACACCAATTCATGAACGTAATGAGACGACGGGGACAAGGAGAAAGACTGGGAGAAAATATCTGGAGTTTCTGGTGAGTTCTGAGATATAATTCAGAGTTGTCACATAAACACACACTGACGCACTCCGCACACACTGCTCTGTGTGCGTGCTTTGCTAGCTAGTCACAGCTAACATCTGCATAGTCTGTGAATTAGCTACTTGGGGTGCATGAACACGCAACAACGCTCCAGCAGTTGAATTTGCGCGAATGCAAAACGAACACACCTTCGCTCAAACAGGAGTAAATTGTGGATTTGTTGGGGACTATTTTTAGATCTGGATTCATACACATTTGGTGGAATACTGAGTAATTTTGGCGTTAGTGGGACTGACTAGGGATTATATTATACATATCGCCAGCCGTATCCATTAATGTCTGTAGCTGCAGTGGAGTGAAATCTGTAGAGGTAGTTTTTCTGACAGCCTTAATGCCCCATAAATAACACACACACAAACTGAGGCTGTTTGTCGTGTTAATTGATTCAGACAATAAATAACAGTACAGTAATCCTTTATCTTTAAGCAGAGTAACAGCGCTCTCTCTGCCAAAACAAAAGAGGAGCAAAATGCTGTAGCTAGCCGCGGTACAGTAGCAGAAGAGGGTGAGTGCCTCAAAATAGCAACAAGGCAAAAAGATGGTAAACAGCCTCACTGCAGATCATTGCAGCAGGGTTAAACCCTAATCCATTTAATTCACACCTCTTCTAAATGCATACAAATAAGGATGTACATACTCAAACTTGTTCAAGGCAAACTGACTGGATTCTGCCTCATTGCAGCATATTGGTGCATTATAAAGGCACTGCTGTTACTGTGAACACAAACTTGTTGGACTGAATTAAAAATACATTCACTCGACGCCAGTTAAAGACATATCAGGTTAATCTAGATTACTGTACATATCTGTAAAAACCCCAAATCTTCTTTTATTACTTCAGACTTTTCACCTTTGAGATAAATGTGTTTTAAGTGGGTTTAACTGTAAAGGTACTGAATGAGTGTGCCTTGGCAGTGTACTTGTCTTCTCCCAAAAGGACTTGCCATCTATTCAGCCAATGACTCCTTGTTTAGTTCAGACGGCTGACATACAACATCTGTTTTGCTGTGAAAGCTCGTTTTTGCTCAGAATTTAGTTATAAAACTCTGAACCTGTTCTGAATGGCTACAGACACTCAGACGTGGTCTTAACAACTTAACAAGTGAGCCTTTCACTCAAGGGGTTTTCTAAAGACGTCTGAATGTTGAACCTCTTCTAAACATCCATAGACAGTAAGATGATGAGGATTTCAGAGCCTGACGGGAATGTAAATTTACACTGAAAACTGGTCTTGAAAGCACATAGAAATGATAGATATTGATCCACATATTGAACCCGCTTGGGACGTATATAACACGTCCAAAAATGGACTGATTGACATGATCGCATGATGACGTCCATGCGACATTGAGTATTTGCTGTGCTGTGGGGATCAAACCACTGACATAACTGGACCTTCAGTCAAACCACAATTTAAAAGGTATATGGGTCATGTAAGAGCCTAACCAGAAAGGTTAAATAAATGTAAAATATTTACAGATATTACGCAGATTTAGCCATAAACCATGTGACATTCAGCAGGTACAGATATTGTAGGTAGGATTTGCATCATAGACAATACAAATACATGATTAAGAGTCATATGCCTTTTCACTATTTTAGCCCCTTTTCAAAGAGGCATAGTTTTTCCCCTATTGACCTCTGCTGGCTATATGTCACGGCCCTGATCGGTTCACACAGCCATCTATACATTTCTCAGCGTCGGGAACACACTGAGTCGCTGTTTCATGGTGTGAGAGAGAACCTCAGCTCTTCCTGCTGGGAAAGGAAGCAGGAAATGATCCCTCACTTCCTCCCTTGACTCACCATTGATCTGGTGACAGTGCTTCATCTTACATCTGAATGAAACAATTCAAGGCTCAGGATTCAGTCACAAATGAATCTATTAAAAGGGACTGAGTTTCTGATTGTGGGAGAACGCACACAGGCTCAAATGAATCATGGAAAATCGGATCATCTGATCAGATCTGTTTTTAGGAATCGCAGTGCCATTGATGCAGCGACGATACCGCGGACTTCCTGTGTGCAAAAAGTATTCAAATGAGTAACAGCTAATTTAGTACCTCCCGAGTGAGGGAGGTTGTCTCTAGTGTTGTCTCTTCCAACACATATCTGTCAAACATCAGATCCAGGATGCCCCTCAACCACAGCACGCACCAAACACCAAACTCTTGTCCAAGAAATGTATTTGTTATTCTGTGCTTAAATCCTGTGCTAGAGCCACTTTTTCCCTTTGTTCAACTAAATCCCTCGGCAGTTACTCAACTCAGCCGAGCTGAATTCTTTCCAATTGTCACCCTTCTGTTTAGCGTTCACGCAGAACGACTGTACACAGCAATAAAGCCGCAGACAACAGAACTCAACAGAAAAAAAAAACAACAACACAAAAAGTCCCTCAAACGAGGATGGTGAACTCCAGACTGCTGCCAGCAGCGACAGATTGGCGTTGCCTTATGGTTGTGGGGGAGGACGCGTGTGTTGGAAATTGAAGTTGACAGAACAAAGAGAACTTGTGAGGGACTTGGCACGCAAGCGGAGCAACTTTCCCTCCTTGACCCCAACTGATGTTTCTGCCCTCAAAGAGACCAAACTCAGCACAATGAATTCTCCTCTTGTCTTAATTATTTTGCCCAGGCTCTCCGCATGGAGTCGCAGCAACATTTGTTCGGCTGTTTGCTGCACTTTCGACCCTTACCTTCACAACTGGCCCCCTGATTAAGCTTAGTTTCTATTCATCGTAGATAAGAGCATTTGCAAAGTTCCTTAATTTAAAATGTAAGTGAAAAAAAAAAGTTTCTCTTTCTTCTGGCAAACAACTTTTACTTCCTCTCCATTTTTCACACTCAATCTTTCTGTCATTTTCACACCTCAGAGCTACTGTTCCCACAGCTACACCATTCAAAAAAAAAGGCCTTTGTCCAGTTGCGGGTGGCTCCACAGGGTCCTATTGTCTATAAAGGTGTGAGGAAGACGACGTGGCTCCTTGGCTGCATCATAAATGTAACAGAGATGGTTAAGGGATGAAGCCAGTGGGCTGATTAGTTTTAGAGCTACCGGGGAGCCCGGGGGGGCTTTAGCTTATCTTAATAAGGCATGAGCTCCCCTGAAAGCACGACCTGTGAAATTTTGGGGGGGGGGGGTTTGAAATATTGACAATGTGCTGTTTTTTGCCATGCATTGCTATTTCAAAACGCCTCTTTTTCTCTCTCCATACCGTCCACACAAAGCTGTTGTCATGAACCTGTATTTGGACGACAGTGCAACCTTAAAATAGTGATTTGATGCACGTCTCACTGCAGCAGCACAGGAAATACAAGAAGCATCTACTGTATAAGCCACAACCAAATCACTATTTCTTACTTGATTCGTTTTCTGTCGACAAAAAATGAAAAACGTGTAAATGAGAAGAACTAACTCTTGAGTTCGGCTGTATTGGTGATCACAAAGAGCCGGAGGAGATTAAACGTTGGTTTAACCAGCTGAGACCTGGCAGTGTAACCAGAGTGTCTGTCCTACTCCTGTGCAGATGTCAGCTACGATGCAAAAGTTGGTTGTTTGCAGACTAAAATAGAACCAATAAGAGGACGTTGAACCTGTTTTCTGTTGTTTTGGTGTTGTAGTTTGGTGGACACACTCTTGGCTACATCATAAACGTGACAGAGCTGGTCGAGGGATAGAGCCACAGCGATTATCATTCGATATGATTTGTCATCGCCGTTGCCACCAAGAGAGGAAGTCTGTAGGACGGCGTTGGCTGGTATCGATTCGGCAAGGAGCTGACGAGACTGAACTTCATAAGTGCCCCTTTGTCATCGCCCGAGACAGACGCTGATGGGACCAAGCGAGATAAAGACGGGTGAGAGAGGCAGATGGAGAGCAGGAAACAGAGAGACCGGCTGAGGGAGAGAGAAAGTACAAGGGAAGCAGGATGAGGGAGTCATGTATGTGAAGGAGAGAGCTTCGCTGGCAGTCAGCCAGAGTGATGGGAGTGTAGAGTTACATGAAGGTCCATGTTAGAAGCACACTGCTGCAGCTGTAACATAACCCTCTTCCTCTGCAGCGAGAAAGTGTGAAGGGTCAGTTCACCTAGATCACAAAATAGCATATTTTCCTACTTAACCCTAGTGGTATCCAGCCAGGCAGGTAGTTTAAATTCTAGTGGAGACGCCACAGTTCCAAATGTCAGGGACATTTTTGGGAAAATGTGTATAAAATGCTTCTAAAGACATGTAGAATGTTTCCATTCGATGGAGTGATGTAGCCAAGGGTGTAATTTCTACTGGGAATGTGGGTGGGGGGGGTTGTCTCTTACTGCCCTCCCACCACAGTCCAGATGAGAGGAGATCTGACTTAAAGTTGTGGAAGAAGTATTCAGATTCTTTACGTAAGTAAAAGTACTAATACCACACTGTGAATGTACTCCACTACCCACAAGTAAAAGTCCTGCATTCAAAACCTTAAACTTAAAAGTATGTGAGTTTTATCAGCAACATTTACTTAAAGTATCAAAAGTAAAAGTACTCATTGTGCAGTAAAATGCTCCCTGTCAGTGTTTTCCTGTTATATCTGATGTTTCTGGGTTAATATCACCGCTGCATTGATGTGCACGTTGCATTTTACTGCTGCCGATGTTTAAGGTTGAGCTAATTGTAACTCCTTTATATGCTGTTGGGAAGTTTAATCTACAGCAATGGATCATATTCAAAGTCTAAAAAGTTGCATTAAAGGGAAATGCTCAAGTAAAGTACAAGTACCTCAAATTTGTACGCAGTTTGTACAGTACTTGAGTAAATCTACCTAGTTACATTTCACCACTGCTGAGTTGCTAAAAATGTTGATTGCCTCATTGGAGCCACCACCAGTTATCAAAGCAGGGACTTAAGGAGCGGCAGCGAGTGCTTTGTGGTGGCGTTTTGGCTTTTTTGGGATTGTTGGGGCTGTCTGCAGCCTAAAAGGAATACCGGCAGCCACTACTCAGGGCAGAATAAAAGGTACTGCCAATTTAGTTTTTCGGGTGATATATATATATTTTTTATCTACAGTTAATAATCTCCTAAAAAGGACAGAACAGTGCAATTACAACATTATCTATCAGAAAGTATCCGGCATCTATAAGGGCAACTACTAATGATTTAGGATTACAAGACAGAGGTTTATACTTCCGTTAATATGAAATGCACAATGACCAATGTTATTTGTTATTTGCAAGATTGTTCCAAACGTACGCCCTTGGATGTGGCTATAAGAAACATGGATTCGTGGGTTTGAATATTTCACTCAGTGAAAACATGGGAGGAGATGATCTTGAATACACCTATACGACACTGGAATGAAAGTTCCAACCTTAACGTTACTTGAGAATAAAATATAAGGGGAAAACTGGATCTTAGGGTGTAATACTGTAGGTGTTGTAAGTACTGTCCTTTACTCCCGCCTCTGCCTTTTTTCTTGGACCAATATAACCCATAGCACCCTTAAATCCTGCACTGTTAACCCCTGAGTGCCCAGTTTGCTGACAGACGTCCAGCTTGGCTCCGGTCCTGGTGGGAGCATCGCTGCTGTGCCAGGAGTTACAATAGAAACAGACCATTACCACTCGCCACCTGCCGAGCGCATGCTTGATTTACAGTGTAACACTTCGATCACACAAATGAGCTAAACTTGTACATTAGCAACAAGGAATCTTCTCTGAACTCCGATAACACACTCCAGCATTTGCCTACTGTAGTTGCTGGCATTTAGATGACTGCAACGGTGGTGGAGAGTACATTAACTCAGGTATCTTTAGGTACTTTATTGGAGTTGCTTCGTTTCATGCTTCTTTTTGAACATATTTTCACTCTACATACTTTACAGATTAAGGTTTCATATGTAAAACATATGATCATCCTGTTATGGATTTAATTACTTCAGAATATATAAAGTAGTTCAAATGATCTTAACCTGGTTTACATGTAACTGCATCAATAATAATAATCCTATATTAGCAATTTAATGCATGTTGGTGTTAATACTTCCTTTTAGTCTCATATACCCTTTCTTTTTCCTCACAGAGATGCTTCATCTCAAAACCGCGGAGGGTTCTTTTGCATTTAAAACACAGACCTGATGGGATTAACTGAAGGATAAAATGTAAAACTTTGACAGGTTTAAGCAGCACCTCTTGACAGCCCTCCATAAACAAAAAAAGTTGTCCTTCTGGGTCACATTGCCAACAGACGGACACACGCTCACGCGCACCCATGTGGATCAACTCCACTGGGTCTTTGGGCGGGCTTTTTACGAGTGAAATCACACAGGTAATTAAACCGCAGCCAGCACGTGCAGCTCTAATATTAGCTCTGTGGATACGATGGGGGTGGCGGCTCACGCAAATGTTATCTCTCAGATTGCTTGTTGCTGGCACTGAGCGCCGGCAGCTACGATTTCAGCAGCATGACGGTTTGTGCATGTTAGGTAGAAACACATTAACAGGGTCTGCATGAAGTTAATGGCTGATGAGGGAGATTCAAGGGACATTCACAGGGCAACGTGAGCCCTCGCGCCACTCGCACTCATCGAGTTCTCGTGCAAATTCCCAAGAAATGGACCGAGGGGCTCGCTGTCGCACCCAAAATACCCCGCTCGAGCTCGGCGAACTTCCCCGTCGCGCCGCAATGAGTCATAATCAACCAAGCGGCGGCTAAAGGGGATGAGCTGAAATTAAAGAGGAGTGAAGTGGCAGAGCTGTCTTGCAGAGATGACTTTGTTTGGGTGTGATACGAGGCCGTCCCGCTTGCCAGAGCTCTCCTCTCTCCGCTGCCTTCAAAGAGCCGTTCAGACTAAAGCGAAGGGTCCTCTGACTCATGCAGAGGCACAAAAGGTGTGTGCGTGTGTGAGAAGAAAGATGCAGAGAAGCTTATTGGTGGAGAAGAGAAGGGAGGGACGATCAGCCAGCACCACATAGGCCATGACCTTGCTCGCTCCTCCACTCTCATGCCCGCGGGAACATGTTTATCCAGCCGCCCTGGAAACGTGCGCGCGCGTATTCATGTTTGCAACAAGCGACTGACGGATGTAGCTGCTTTCTCTATAGTTATATCTGAAACTTTTGTGTGCAAATGACATTATATTTAAACCAGCAGCAAGCTCAGCTGCTCAGTGAAATCTACAGAGAATAAAAAAAAATGTTGTAATCTTAAACATACAGACTTAGCATGTACGGGTGGATTCAACACGATGTTACTGATGGGTCACGTTTCAGACACTGGAGACCCCCACCCTGGCTGTCAGCGGCTGTCAGCGCTTCCTCTGCGCGGAGCGTTTGTTATCATCTCCTGACACACTGGACCCCGCGCAGGAAAGGCCAAAAATGAATTGTTTTCCTTGGAATATATTCCCAGGTTGCGATTCCCAACCATCAGAAAGCCAGAGAGAGCTTAAACGCCCTCCTAGATAAACCAAAGCCGAATAGACGAGATGGCTAACTTTGTATCTTTGGGTCCAAGAGGGGGATGTTCATCATCTCGCCACAAGACTCTTCAGCAGTGACAGAGGTGGCTGTCATGGGGCTCCAAACCGGTAACTATTGACAAACTGTGGCTGCAACTAATGGATGGAGCACTGGCTCTTTCCTTCAGCGCACCAAACACAGCTAAGTAGCAAAAGCTCGGTCACCTTTGTGCTCTAATGCCTCAGCTGCCCAGTGGCTCTGTTGCTTTTTTCCTGCTCCACATATATTTGCACTCTTTTCTACTTTGCACTGCAACTGCCGCACAACAATTGCCCTCGGCATGAATAAAGGCCTATCTTATCGCGTCTTCTACGTTGCAATCTATGCCTTCAAGGTGGTCAAAAGACGTGCCTGGCCGATATATCACGGTGCCACTCGGTGTCCTGGTCATGTGGACGGTGTTGTTGTTATTTCCAAGGCCTAAAATAAGTTCTGTGAAATGTCAGAAGGGGGATCAAGCTGTGCAGCTCAACATCAGTACCATCAGTAAGGACACGCACGTCTGTTCAAAGGGTAGCACTGTCACGGTACGTTTTCTGTTGCACTAACTGGTGTGAGCTAACATTTCACACTAAATGGTAAAACAGCAACAGCATAGCAGTATACTAACCAAGGCCGAGGTCGGTGAGCCTGCTTAGGATCATTGTCTAGTCTACAAAATGCCAGAAAACATTAATAACGTCCATCACAGTTTGTGACGTCCTCAAATTGCCAGAGGTTCAAAACCAAAAGGCATTCAATTAAAAAAAAAAAAAAGCAGCATTACACCCTACATTTGAAGAGATGGAACGAGAGAATGTTTGGGTTGCTCGCTTGATAAATGATGGCGATTAATTTCCTGTCGATCGACTGATCTATGAATCTGGCTACACCGAAAAGACTTCACGTGGGAGAAAGTAGAGGGCGATGTGCAGGTCACTGCAAAATCAAAGCACACTGACAGCTAGCACCATGAAGAGTCACGTATATTAAGAAACATATCGACAGATTAGACTCTCGTCATTACGGTCATTGTGGTCAATTCGCATGGCTATTAAAAACATAGCGCATGTACGTAAGTGCAAAGGAAACAGACAAAGCTATGTCCATGAAGCATGTGCTGACTTAAATTTCACCCTAGAGACGAAACATGGTTTCGGGTGAAAACTTTGCTTTGAGATTTGATCCCATCACATGGTTGCGATGGGTTCATGTGACCCAACTGGGGAAATAGCGCCACCAGCTGTTTAGCTCAATGAAGCAAACTCCCAGTATTAGCGTAACAGCGGTGGTTGGAAACGCGCGTTAACTTGCACTGTCTTTTTGCAAATTTTACGGAAATCCGGTTCAAATCTCGGCGAAAGGGTTCAAATCACAGTCACAACATTAGTAAAAACATTTTCCTTAACCTCAGGATATGTAATGATGTCACAAATTAATGCAAAATCACATATAAGGTCATGTAGGCAATGAGTTGTGTTTCACCTTTTAGTTTTACAAACTCTTCAAATGTGTAAAACTAAACTCCTCATGATGCATTTTGGTAGTTTTGTCCCACAGTTTGCTCAGAATCATTGATTTGGACCACAGAAATGTGTGGAAAGATGACACTGTAGGATCACTATGTCACTATATATTTGCTGAAATCCAATAAGGACAATAATTATCGCCCACGAACACGAACACACACACACACACACACACACTGAACTGTAGAGTCCCACTTTTTTCTGCCCATTAGTCATCGGCTCATGAGTCTTACAACGTGACGTGCACATCTGGATCATCTGGATTGTCGCGCAAAGCTGTTTGCCGCGCTGACACTGACAGCGACACACACGCACATCTCCGAGACCTTCCCTCTCCAGCCTCCCATCTCAATCTCACACTCACCTCTCCTCCTCTCGCAGCCGCTTCGCCCATGCAGGATTCACACCTCCCACATTGGTTTATCTTGTCCCATCCTTCCTCCCTTCCCTCTCATCTTCCCTCCGTCCTGCCTTCTCCCCAGCAGAGCAGTGCACAGACCTGTCCGACCAGCACAGCCTCCCTCCCTCCCTCCCCCGGCAGCAAACGCTCACACCCAGCCAAACAGCAACGCTCACATCACCTAGCCCTGCCCCCCCCCCGCCTTTTCCCTCCGCCTCTCACATACGTGCTGAGTCAGTGTGGAGTAGTTAGTGCGCGCGAGGGAGGGAACGCGCAAGACGACGTGGTTAAAGGCACCGGGTACAAGCTGGAGAATTGCACACATCATAAATTCACCTGATATAGAGACATGAATACTGTCAGAGATTTTTTTTTGTATAGGACAGAATATATAGAGAATAAAGAGAGTAGTAAGGACATTATGTTGAGAAACATCACAAAAACAAACTACTGCTACTAATTCAAAGGTTTCATTTCAGCTTTGGGTGGGCGAAGTCTCCGAAATATAAAGGCAAGCGGCTTGTTGTTTGAATGCCATGCTTGTGTGTTTCTTCATTAATTGTCTTGTGGTGAAGCCAAGGACAACCCTCCGTGTTCTGGACGATAACGTTCCTACCTGCCATCTCCACCTGCAGAATCTGACAGAACTACACTATGTGGCCAAAAGTATATGGACACACAGTAACTGTGCTTTTTCTCCTTTTGGTCTGGGGCTTTTTTGTGTGTGTGTGTGTTGTTTGTTTTTTAGTTCGGCCCCTCCGCTCCAAGCAAGGGAGATCTTAATGATGAGCTTTCACCTTTGTGTCCACAGCTCGTGTTTGTCTCTGTCCTGTTTTAACATGACAATGCCATGAGGCTTTCTATAGCAGCAGATTAACACCCACGGTTTCGGAATGACACGTCCGACAATCCACATGTGGCTGTAAGGTTTCCCATGCCTTTGGCCATGTAGTGTAACATCTGTATGCGCACATCGAGCACATCGAGTAACATCCTGATCGTTTCCCTTAATGCTGCTGGAGTAGACGCATCAAGCAACAACTCTAAATGACAGATATATATATATATGACAGATATATATATGACAGATATATATATATATATATAAGTGAGTTATTTCAAAAACCTCTTACAGGGTCAGAAAACATCAGAGAGAAAGGGCAGGGAAAAAGCTCGCTCTCACTCCACTGAAATATTAAAGAGAAGCATGGAGGCCTCAAATGAACAAAAAACACTTTTTCACTCATTCGCTCTTCATGTGAACATCCATGTTGACTCAGCATCCACACACAGGTACTCAAACAGCGACAGCGGTTGTTCCAAGAATCGGAAAACTACATCCAATCCCTGTTTTATTGAAGATTTTGCACACAATGTTGTGTTTATGACCTAATCCGAGCAAACGTTAACGGTTCAAGCTGCATTATAAGTGCAGAACTGCACCTTTGTTATTGTCCTTAATTTACCAAATAGCGCTACAACAAAAAAAAAAAGCCATTTTGTGCTTCCCATCCCCGGTACTGTAAGCGAGATTCTACAGAGAGTAAAATTCAAAACCGTTCCCTGTATAGCAGAGACCAGACACAGCCAGACTCTCAGGTACAAGGAAACATACATTTCTGTCTGAGGAGACGCATTTTGTGGATATTTACGTTACATACTGTCATATCTGCCTGGTAAAGCCCTTCAAACTTTCAAATCTATAAACCATCATTTTTTCTGTCCCTGTAGCTTTGCTGAAAGACAGATCATGTTGCCAGAAAAACTGTTTACATGGCCTTGTCTACAGTTTTTTGTCACTTAGTTACAATTTTATGTCATTAAATGCCTCTTTTGTCAGGCTGTTTTTCTTTGGCGCTGCCATAAAAAGCGGCGTGCGCGTGTTAAAATGTCGATACAATGGTCAAAGATTTGGCAATAAGACCCAGGTTGTCAAATACTGGAACTTCCTTTTAACAAAAAACACACACAGTGGACTGACACACACACACACACACACACACACACACACACACACACACTTAGTCTGTATGTCTGCGCTATCTCTGCGATCTGCCCGTCGCCAGTCGAGTCGCGTTGCCTGCTTATCTGTCTATCTATCTCTGTGAGGTCTAATGTCAGGGTGACTGGCCGTGAGACACCAGGTCCATCTCAGATTTATAACACAGTGACAAAGACCTAACGACGACTACAACTTTCCCCTTCTCCTCCCATCCAAAGCGGCCTTCGGTGACTCAACACAACAGGTCCTCAATTTAAAGTTTTAGTGAGCTGAGAAGTTTTTGAATTGGCTCGGAGTCAGAAATGATCGCTTTGCTAGATATATAGATCGAAAGTGGTCAACAATTTTGATTGTCAATGAATCGCTTGAGTACATTTTTAAAGAAAACTGCCAAACATGCCCTAGTTCCGGCTTCTAAATTGTGAAGATGGACACCGGGTTTAGGGTTATTTGACCTTAACTCCAGATCACAATATGAATTATACTCCAGTTAACTGCTTAAAGTTACATGGAAATGGTAGCTTATTTCCGAGTGAAACAGTATTTGTGGGTTTGGGGCTGTTAGTCACAAGACTGATTTAAATCAAATGCCTTGCGTGATTTAGTGAATATATGGAGCTGTGGAGGCAGCTGGACTCCCTTACTGCGCTGACAGATCAGGGGGAGGAGGACATGAGTTAAATGAATATATCAGACCTCAACCACAGCCTTTGGGAATGTAAAAAAAAAAAAGCCAGCTGAAATTCAAAAAACACACTCCTTGTGCTATGATATTGCTCTGCTAGATACCCACAGGCTAAAGGTCGGGTGCATTCATATTCATGAAAGCTCCCAGAAGTTGAAAATATTTTTATTGTGTTATAAAAATGATTTTTTTTGGACACATATTTAACTTATAAAAAAATAGAAATGAACAGGCTTAAATTTGCATATATGTCTAGGAGGTTTGGCAGGTGTCAATTCAGCGATGTCTGTTTTTTGTGATATTGAATTTACAACCAGTGATAAACTTCGGCATTAAGAACTAATGTACTCAGACGAGGAACCTGGTACACACCACTGACCCTCAAAATCTAATTTTTAGTGAGTATAGATGTTTTAAAGAATAAAAAAAAAGGCATTCTAGTCTGCTTAAGGCTTAAAATGCTTAAATATGCATAATGACTTTTACATGTGGCAGGTGTTGCTGTAATACAGCTATATTTGTCTTTTCATGACATCCTCTTGAGCTTCAAGAATGGACATTGTTGACTAAAGACTGAGCAAATAATTGCGAAAAGAATCTGCAGATTAATCGATAATGCAAATAATTAGTTAGTTTTGTAAAGGTAAGATAGAACCTTAGTCATCCCAACGGAAACCGTTACTGCAGTACAACGTAAATAGTAAATATAAAATATCAAAAAGGTGCCAAAAATGCCAAAAATATAAACAGGTTAATGGTAAAGAGTTGCATAGATATGTGTCTAAAAATAATTTCACCACAGATAGACAGAGAGACACACAGATAGATAGATAAATAGATGGCAGTTAGGCAAATGACCTCTACGCTTGGCAACTCAGGGATCTAAATAAAGCCACGGCTGAAACGTCAGCAAAGTCTGGCACCTTGCAGTTCAGCGTCCTCCAGCGTTGAGCACAAGGATCAACGTCTGACTCTGAGCAACAATATGAGCCAGTCAGGTCCTCGAAGAAGACAGAGAACGGATTAGCCAAACTTCCTGCTAAAGCGGCTTACGTTTACTTATATTAATACCTTGAAGAGTGTGGAGATGTTTGACCTCTGACGGAGGGAGGAGGGGGGGGGGGGATTAATCATCGTTTTCAAATCCTGGCTCGACAAAGCGCTACGGTCAACAGTTTGGCTCTCGGCTTTCCTCTGAGAGCGTAAGTGTGTGAGGCGAAACAGGTGAAAACGACGGGCAGCGATCAGCAGCAGCCCTTCTCTGCAGACTGCACCAAGCGCCAGCGAGCCAGCCTCTACCTTACAGCAGCGTCAGCAGCCCTGAGGCAGATGGGGATGAGAGTCGTTTTGTCTGCGGCCTGTATGAAAACAACATCTTGACCGCTGTTCTGTTTCAGACACATGGCGTTAAGGACAACCGAATTATAAGATCATGCTCACTGCCCCCGCCGGCCTGCGGCGATCTTCGTGGGTGAACTCGAGAGTCCACTCGCCGAGCGTTGGGGCTTTTAAAAATAAACTCCTTGGTGTGACAAGTGGGGGATCAAGAGTGGGTGTCCTCTTTCTGTCAATCTGTCCTTCACTCCCAACTGTCGTTCTCCACTTATGTCAGGTCAAGGATGTACAGAAGCCTACGTTTTGATCAGTGGTAAAACTGGTAGGTGAGACGAGAGAAAATCAGCAGACAACAATTTTGATCATTAATTAACTGTTTAATTCATGTATCAAGGAAGGAAAGGCCAAATTACTGGTTCCGGCTTCTAAAATGTGAAGGTTTGCAGCTTTTCGATGTTGGTAAATTACATTTTTTGGGTTTTAGACTGTTGGTCGGACAAAACGAGACATTTGAAGACGTTACTTTGGGCTCTGGGAAACTCAGATGGCCACTATTTTCTGACATTTTTACAGACTAAATGATTGTTGGTTCAATTCCTCATTTGAAACTCTCATAGTTTCTCAGTTCCAGAAATTGTCAGACACAGGGCGCCCACCCCCCCCCCCCCCCCCCTCCACCAGAGGCGAGGGAAAGGCAGACGCCCAGGGATAAAGAAAAACCCAACTCTATC
>CM022492.1:21799883-21828326 GCA_011952105.1 Coreoperca whiteheadi
GGAGTTTTTTTTTTTTCCCCAAAAGGGGAAAGTCAAAATATTAGAAAGGGATTAACAGGGCTTGGGATTTATGTAACCGGCCCCCCCCCCCCCCCCGAATAAACCCCCTGGAATCAGATAAGCTGTGATATCACTTGCTGCTGGACACTTAACAGGGCAGAAAAATCAATTACTGGCAATGAAATGTTGCCAAGAACGAAGCCTGTTTCCCTATACTCAGTGGGGGCGATTTGTTAACTTTTAACAGTGGGGGGGTTCCAATGGGAGCCAAGGAAGAAAGGATGGACTTTGGTCGTTTTGCTAACAAGGGGCATGGCATCCCTTCTCATCCCCCCTCAGATCGCCTGCTGCCCGTACTCATATTGCAGCGTTCTCTGAGTGACCAGCGTGACAAAACGAGACGGCATTTCCGCCTGGGACGAGGAGGGAGCGCCTCTGCAACAGATTTGCGTTTCGCTAATCACACTGGATCCAGGCCACTGCAAAGCGCTCCATCTGCACCGCGGCCAACATACAGAAGAAGCCTCACAGATTGGAGCAGCTCGCGGCAGACGACCACTCATTATGGGGAAACACAGCAGGACTGTAAAATGCTAATGCTCGCCACCGTCACAACACGCTCACTCCTATCCAAATGCTAACAGGCCCCTTTTCATTGCCAGCACTCTCACCTCCTGAATACTCCCACTACCACACACCTCCGAGACGTATTCTTGGCTTCCAGCGCTGGATATCATGAGCAGAAAAGACGCCACGGAGCTCGTCATCGCAGCTACACTGACTTTAGTAGATTTGTGCTTGCAAAATCTGCTAGATGCAAAAGAACCCCCCCCCAAAACTGAGCAAATGATGAAAAGAAAAGACAGCGACAGTAACCATGGTATGGTGAGAGGGAGCAAAGAGTGGGAGAGTGTAGGAAGACATGAAAACAGACGTGGGAAGGAGGGAAAAAAAACCCCCCTGCAATTCAAGGCCGCTCCAGTCACTAGCGCTGTCTTCTCAGCACCATTATCAGCACGAGAATCTTCCAGTAGGAACTGATGGGAACCCAAACACTGTTAGTGCTAACCACTTTGTTATCACAGCTCTCACACAGGCCATCAAGGCATCTGTGTGTGTGCTGCTTCCCACAACACGACCCTCTATCCTCTCACGGAAGGATACGCTTGCTGAGATTCTATTTTCTTTAGTTTTACTCTCAATACATTTCATGAAAAACCACAAAACCAAAACCAACGATGGGGTTGATCTTGCGTACATCCAAAGCCTGATATACAGCTTCTTCCTCTGTGCCACGGAGCGCCAGTGTTGTCGAATAAAACTATTAAAAACACCCACATCAGCGAGCCTCACTGTTGCACTGAGCGCCCTGTTCCTTCATCACCATGAACCACTGACGGTTGTTTTGCTACGCACACGGTTACGTTCGGTAAAAAGTACAAAACTAGGCCCGCACAGGCGACGTCTACAAGGCTGATGAGGTGAGATGCTCCAAGGACTGCGTGGCCAATGAACGCAAAGACAACGGGGGAACGGAACCAGCGAGTAATGACGAATCCAAATGAAATATGATGAAATAAAATTTTAAAATATCTGGCGCACAATCAGCTCTTATTTCTTTTTCCATTTCAAATCCTGTGTGATGTATTCCCTTTTTGGTGCGCCGGTGGGCGGAGAGTAAGTCTATTCAGACGGAGGGACTTGTTGGTATTCTGGTGGGAAATGTGTCTTAGAGAGCAGAAATGTGCGGAAATCATGTTTAAAATGTAAATAAACTATTTTAATCAAACTCTCTCCAGCCAGTAGATGCGATCGAATTGGCTTCAAAAATAACTTTTATTATTGTTGGCGCGGGAACGATTTATACATTTAAATAGGTGGTTTTTGCAGTATCTGTTGTCCACAGCTGCTTTATACCTGCTGTGTGTTCACATTGTTCAGCACTGTGATTGTTGCCGTTGTGAAGCCGTCATGTTCGACGAGCTCCCCGCAAACGCGATATCCTGGCGCCGCCCATGTTCTCAGTCACCACGAGCTCCCATGCTAAAAGCTCCTGACTCCGTTAGCGCTAAATAGCGGTTCACTATGGTCAGTTCAGTTTGAAGATTTGCCGCTAAAGATTTGTTCGGGCATGCGCTGAACGCCTCCAGAATAGGTCCCTCGCCGCTGATTGGCAGGGCAAATAAAACAAAACTGTGACACACAACTTGGCACTTTTAGTCTAATTACCAAGATAACACACATCCCGCCTGCTGCTGTTAAAACTCACTAGGTCAACAAATGTGTGTAAATCCGCAGCTGAAAATAGTCCCCAACAAACACTCAATATCCTCCTGTTTGAGTAATGTTTGATAAAAACTACAGTGACCAGCTGGCTTAGGAAATTACTAAACTATCGATTTGTGAGCTGTTTGAGCGATTTCCGTCTTCAGTGGGAAGCAGTGGGCTTGGGGAAAGCCGGAGAGTATTCAAAGACGGACAAACACGTTGTTGGTTTTGGCCTCTTCGTGGGATTATACCTTGAAAAAGACTTTGTCCTTCAAGTTCGTCCACTCATGTCATTCTCATCAACACATTTAGCACTTTCTGATGCTGACACTGATCCTGACTGTCACAGCATCAAAGAACTGAAGTAGTAGGAAGCGCTGCAGTGTAACAGGCACAACCAGTTAAGGCTGCAGCTGATTCCTCAGAGAGACGCGCTGACAAACAGCCCTGTAGACGTGGAAACGGGGTGGATGTGGGTTTTTACTTCGCCCCCAGGAAAAGGTGGGAAGGACAGGGTCTTTTTCGACCCCCACCGTCCAGTCACTGGAGCCCAGAGGCAGAGTCGAGACTGAGCCCCAGACTGGGGGGTTCACAAACTGCAACCAATGAAGACAAAACGCTTCCAGCCGCCGGCGGGGGACATTTGACTGGGGTCTTCAACCGGTCCCGCAGCTCTGTCCTCTCTGAGCCGCAGAGCAGAGCCGTTTCCTGCAGTGTCGCTCACCGGCGGGAGCATTCATTAGCGCGCGGCCACGCTTGATCCCGCTTTCAGGAGAGCTGCAACTAACGCCTGTCTTTCCTCACTGATTCATCCACTGACTTTCACTGATTTTCTCAATTCATTTCAGAAAATGGCGAAAAAGAACACCACAAGTGTTTCCGTACGTCAAATGAGTAAAATGTAACGCGTACCTTTAGCAGAAGAGTAAGAGAACCAGAATATATAATAACATTTTAAAGGCTCGAACTGGCACATATTTTCGCTTAAAAAATGATAAATTGATTATCAAAATAGTTGCAGATTGATTTTCTGTCCTTTAAATCCACTAATCGTATCATATTTAGATTGAATTTATGTACAATCTAGAACAGTCCATGAATGGATGGCAAACTTTGTGTGTTTGTCTGAGTTTCTGCTTTCATTCCACATGAAATCGCATTATTTTTTGCAAGCAGGGCAGGCAAAAACGGCCAGTCCTTTGTGTGTGGGGGGGGGGGGGTTTGTGGAGATGTGGCCATCCCAAACCCCCTCATTTATTCATTCAACAGAAGGCATGGTTCAAAAAATACAGCAGGCCTGCATCCACCTGTGTCTCTTGTGCCCAGGTGCAGCTGAGCCATCTGAAACCCTCTCACGTACACGCTCACCCTTAAGATGAAACACTCCGGTGCCAACTTTTCCTGCCAAGGGCGAAACTTAACTCGGGCTATGCGGGCTGTGGGTGACACGCACAGATGCGTCAGTGAGCGCGGTGTGTGTGTGTGTGTGTGTGTGTGGCATCCCTTCGTTGTGCATCCCAACAGGTCCGCCTGGACGTGTCCGTGATGCAGTGCACTCGCTGTACGTGGCTCAAGTTATGCGCTGCATCCGAGGCGGCCGCGCGGCGCTGGGGCTGGGGCTGGGGCTGGGGCTGCAAACCGCGCGGCACGACGCGGGGAAGGCGTCTACTCACCAGAGATGTGGTGTCGCCTCTGGTGCAGCTGCGGCTGTTTGCCTCCGCGGTGCCAGAGATGATGAGATGCCGCAAAAACGAGACACTGCGGTCCACATTCATCCGCTCCCTCCAGCTCCGCGCGCGCGCGCGCGTGTGTGTCGCGTGAAGGGCAGCCTAAGGATGGGAGGAGGGGGGCGGTCTGTTTCACGGCAGGTGGAAACAGACGTGATGCTGTGACACGGACAGCTCCTTTACCGTCGGCCTCAGCTCCAGACCTCCCAACTCTTCCTCTCTCTCTCTCTCTCTCTCGCTCTCTCTTCGCCTTCCCCCGCACAGCCTCCTCTCCCCTCCCGCACCACCGGTCTGGGCATGCCCAGTCCGTGCCTCCGCACGAGCACCAGTTCATTACTTAGGTGCAAGTTAGCCAGGTTGAACCAAGTGGAGTTATCAACAGTGGCTGGGGGAAGTATTCAGATCCGTTACTTAAGTAAAAGTGCTAACACGGTGAAAATCTGTTACCAGTAAATCAGTCGTGCATTGAAATCTTCACCTATAAAGTATGTAAGTACAAACAGGAAAATTAAAGCATTAAAAGCAAATGGAGGAAGATGTTGCCTGTGACTGTTATAATAGGCCTGTATAATAGTATATCATTAGATTATTATTATTACTTACTGTAGTTAAATTGCACAAAGACAGCATGTAAAAACATGCTGCAGCAATAACTTAAGTCATAGGTAGATAGATAGTTAGATAGATATATAGATAGATAGATGGATAGGTGGCTGGATGGACCCACCTATCTATCTGTGGATGGTTTACTAAATTGTAAGGTGATATTTCGACACTTTGGGAAATACGCTTAATACGTATAGTCGTATTCTCATATACGCAGTCTCGTGTCTGTACGGTAAATATAAAGATGTGTTAGCTTAGCTTAGCTTAGCGCAGAGACTGGAGACAGGGGGAAACAGCTAGCCCGGCCGTGGCCCGGCCGTGAGTTCCTGGTCAAGAATAGTCGTAGAAACAGGCACATATCCTCCTGTAAAACCCGAAACTTGTTGTTTTTACACTTTGGTTTCCGTTCAGATTACCATAAACAGACAGGATATTATGTGTGGATTGTTAATTAGCGAGCTTTAGAGGTACCTGGTCGGTGGATTTGCCTTTGGGCAGAGCCCAGGCTAGCTGTTTCCCCCCTGTTTCCAGTCTTTATGCTAAGCTAAGCTAACCCTCTCCTGGCTGTAGCTTCATGTGTAACAGACGGATGCGAGATATGATCGCATCAATCCTCTCATCTAACACTGAAAGTGATTCAGCATATTTCCCCAGAACTATTCTTTTAAACACAATGTGGTGGCAGAACTGAAAAATAATAGCTATTCTTTATTCTTATTCTTTATTGTCCCGTGAGGGAAATGTGATTTCAGAGCCTGCACACGTTATAATCCGATACCTGCAGTACACAGATGTACTGAAGAATAACTGCAAGTACAGGACATTTACTGTAATACAAACGCACATTTGTATCCTGTCACATCCAGTTTTATTTTGGGACAAGACTGCGTTAGATAGCTACTTTTATACGTTTTTTAAAGTACAAGGTCTGCATGCGACAGAGATTTAGTTTGAAGGTGATAGTACCCCTGCGCACGCCATCAACTGCTGAATCCGCTCAGGTGTTGCCCGGCAATAATGACATTAATGATGACTGGGGGGAAATAAACACATTGCACGCGTGGTTGAAGAAATGCTGAGACACCTTGAGATGTCCGTGGGATTCCTCACATTGTCCTCCGGAGTGTAATAGCCTGGCTGTTGTTTATGCTGGATAATGAACCCATCTTCAAAGCACTGTGATCTGAATGTTAATAAAGTCAGGCACCACTCAGGGAACGTGCTGCCCTACAAAGCCCGAAATGCAGGGATATGTATATATATATATATATATATATTTGGTCAAAACTGAGTAGTTGAGACAGAAAGACCTTTTGACATCTGTTTCACTAGATAACAATATAATGCCATAGAAATGTGTGATGTTTTGAAACGATAATGTCAAATTTCCTAGAACTAGAAAACAGAGCTTAACCAAACTCCAGCTAATTAAGGCTAGCTGTTGAGCTAAATTAAGCTAATTTACCCCACGCAGATTTCTGTAATTTAAACATTAATTTTGATGATACAACATCTTAGAAATTCAGCTTATTACACAACATATCTCAGACATTAGCTGAAACTAATCATAATGGAGACAAGACGTAACGCCTGACCAACCAGTTAGCTAGAAGCTAACTAGCCTACCTTAGAGGATTAGCAATAACTGCCGTCTCTGCAGCCTCTGACTAATGAAATTCAAGTGATTTTCTCGTGGTGAAGCTACTTTTAAATCACACATTTAGATGCATTAATGTAAAGATGAATTTATTAAATTAACTTGTTATAACTTGTCAGTGTACTTGTACTGTACTTGAGTAATTACACAGTTACTTTATACTTCTGCTCCACTACATTTCAGAGGGAAATATTCCACTACTTTTATTTGATACATTTAGATACTAGGTTTACAGATCCAGATAAATACAAAATATTATCAGCAAATAAATTGTGATTTATTTATATATATTAAGCTACCCAGCAGTGGATAAAGTAATTAGAATTAGCCCCACCTTTACCAGATGCAACATTAAAGTGATACATATAATCAATCCAATAATAAAATAAACTTATTCTGAAATGGGCCATGCTGCATAATACCTTTTGAACTTTAAGTATATTTTGATGCTAATACAGTGCTTTTGTACTTTTTGTAAAATTTTGAATGCATGACTTTTACTCGTAGAAGAATATTTCTGGTATTTCTACTGTTACTTCTTTCACCACTACTTTATGTAAAGCAGCTATGGTTAACATTCAGCCTAGATAGGCATAAAGGTCTTTACAACAACACAGTTTGGCTGAGAGCCGCCAAACTTCAAGCCCCCTTTTCTCAATTTTACTGTTTCTGCAGTGCAGACGAGAAACGTACTCAGATCGGTATTTTACCCGTGTAACTAGTTTCCCTTTAGACCACAGCGATGGCCGTGACTGTAGCCGCTGTTCACGCTTGTCTCAACTGTCAACCTCATTTCACTGGTTTGCAATGCGTTCAGATCCCAGCACTTGTGTTTGTTTTATAATTCCCACTATAATCCCTTTGGATCTTGTTCTGCTCCAAATGGAGTCGTACTGCTGCTCTGAGGAGCAGCGGTGGAATGTAGCTAAGTACATTTACTCAAGTACTGCACCTATGTAAAAATTTGAGGTACTTGTACTTTGAGCCTTTTGTTTTTATGTCACCTTCTACTTCTAATATCACAACTTGCATTAAATGTAATAATTAGATTTTTCGTTATTTGCTCAACATTTTTATTATATTATAGGCAGATTATTACATTATCAGGCTTTCTAATTACATTTCTTTTATTTAATTAGTTTATTTTAAAAAAAAAATTGGGGGGGAGGGGCATTTTTCTATTCTGATCAAAAAACAATAAAAAGCAATATGACGATGTGAAAGGTGTCGCTCGTAGTGATGAGCCTACAGAGAATTATCAGCTGAAGCTGCAGCTCCCCTGGGCTTTATGGAGCTTTACTGTGACTCTCAGCTGGTTGTTTATCGGCCCGGCCCGCAACTTTTACCGCGCTGGTTCACTCTCTCCGCTCTCATCGTTTTCGGCCGCAGCACGGCAGCTGTTTTCAGTGACGGAGCTTCAAAATCCCCACTGTACCCAGTACCTTTCTACCCCTTATATCAGAATCAGAATCAGCTTTATTGGCAACATCGGAGGAATTCGCTTTGGTATTTCTGGCGCAAAACAATAAACATATTGGAAATATAAAGAAGTATAATGAGACATACTGCAGGTCAAGAATCGTAAAGAATATTAAACAAAGAGAAAGTAATAATCATAGAATAGAATATGTGATCAAACACTAATACATTCTTGTTCTTTATACATACAGATTAGTTGCATCAGTGTATCTTAATCCATACACTACCCCACTAATAAAAGTCATATCCCCACCCCCCCAAAAAAAGTATTTCCCTTTCAAAATACCAAAAACCTCAAGTATTGATGTGCTGCTGCATGTGATGCTGCCACCTGCAGGCGGAGAGGGAGGTTGTGCACTTGGTGGCAGTGGATCGAAGGGCAGCAGCAGGGCAGTGGGTCTTTGTTTGAGCTGTTTTCACTTTCCTGTCTCCTCTACAGACCCACAAAAGCGCCTCTGTTTACCCACCGGCTCACTCCACTTTAGTTTAAGCGCGTCGATAAATCTGAAGCCGTCTGCTTTTGGTTAGAAATCAATCACTTGTTTGGAAACAGTCGAATCTCTGATCTCGGTCGCAGCGGCTGTAGAATAAGAAACACTCACAAGCTGAGAGGCCCCTTCCAGCAGGTGGCCCTATGTATTCATTCTTTACTTTTTAACCTTCTAACTCAACCAACAGTGGTGGAAGGTAACTAAGTACGTTCACTCAAGTGCTGTACTTAATTACAAGTTTGAGGTACTTTACTTGAATATTTAAACTTGTTACTTAGAATTGCACTTTGTTATCAGCTTATAAAAGTACGAGCCATTGTTACAGACATTGTTAAACTACCAAAAAATATATGAAGCAGTACAATATAGCTCCACATTGACCAACAACAACATTAAAGTATTGCTTACATATAAATACATCATTAATAATGATCCAATAATACAATAGGCCTGCTATAACACTGACAGAGGACTTAAGTGGAATTTTGAGTGCAGGACTTGTTATGGAGTATTTCTATGTACTGTGGTATTGCTACTTTAACTTAAGTGCATGATTTAAACACTCCCTTCAAATGCCACATTTGAAGCATACAACATCACAATAACCTACATATCCACAATGTAAGGTATAAACAAGGGATTGACAACACTCATTAATGGTTGCAGATTTGTTCTGATAACAGCCAGTGCTTAAGCTTAATTTTAAAATCGGTAACGCTGACAGTGTTTCGGATATTTGTGGGTAAGGAATTCCATATCATCACTGCTAAAAGCTGTTCCTCTAAACTGTGGTACCACATCTCCCCTCGCAGAAGCTCCAGTCCTTCCGGCACTACCGTTAAGAACCAGGCGTCCCCTAAGAGGAGGAAGATTATGGATAATTATGGAAGATTTACTTAAGATTTCGTTTAAATGCTTCTGTTTTTCCTCTTTGGTTTGCAGTGTTGGAACTGACTGACTGCTGACCGAGTCATTTAGGAACAATGCACAATGTTCTCTCTGGTTTGGAGACAAGCCAACCCAGCTGCCGGTGTTGGAATATCAGAATATACTGTGGTAATCCGTTCATGCTTTTATTGATCCACTTTGTATGCACTGAAATTACTACCACAGATTTCAGGGGAAGTTTGAAGAACACATTCATGGTTCTCAGAGGATGACTTTGCTCATCATCACCATCAGGTCAACTAATTAATTTGTTTTATTACCAAATACCTGCAAAACTAATGACATCCCCATGAGATGGAGATGATAAACATTACACCTGCTGAACACCTGCATGCTAGCGTTATTAGCACGTTAGCATCTATCTCAGTGTCCGTGTGGTGATGCTGATACTGTGGGAGGGACCATAGACATCATAAATGACATCGTATATGACGTCATCGTCATCATATATGATGTCTGTGGGAGTGACCGGTTAATGCTCTCAGTGATGTCGTTTACGGCGCCCACCAGACGATGCAGCGTCACAGCTAAGCTCCGCCCCCGCCGCCTCCATCACCGCACGCTCGAGCTCGAGGAAGAGACGACGTGCCTCCGCACAGCAGCAGCGCGCGGAACCGGAAACATACGCGTCTACCTTCACAATAAAGGTTGGGACTGCAACCGAATAATCGTTTACATTTATTGATTAATTTATTGTGTAATTTATAACTTCTTTAAACTGTAAAACGTTAGATCACCCCACCTAGACACAAAACGGAGCACTTCATGCTCTCATACCTACCCACTGGCATCAGACTGGTCATATGGTACACCAAATACATATACTATTTATTATATAATATACTATCTTTAGTATACTATATTTATTATATCTCATACTATACTTTTTTTACACTATACCATATTTTATTTTTTATTATGTGCTTTATTGCTGTACAATACTATATATTATGTTATACTATATTAATAAATGTTACCTTATAATTATATATTTTATATTCCATACTATATCATACTGTACTTCATTTTGTTAATGTTATACTGTTGTATTACATTATGTACTATATTATATTTCTACATTAATACAGACAAACACTATGTATCATTACTTAATCATATTCAATTTTTTTGCCGTTTTCCCTTGTGGTGTTAGCACATGAAGGGTTTTTCCATAGATTTACAAAGGGTGATATACAAACACAGGGTTTGAAATGATTTTTCAACATCATTTCACAAGATCAAAATCGCACTGACTCTTATCTGAGCCCATATGAACACAACAAAACTAAACTAAGTGTCAATATAGAGATGGGCCTGTCGCAATAGTAAAGTTATTGACTTATCGTACAATAGAGGGCTGCACGATATGGTAAAAAAAAAATCAGATTGCGATTATTTATATTATGATATTATGATTGCGATGTAATTCACGATTAGTGGGAATGATCATTTTTGCATCACAATTTCCCTTTCACTGAAAAAGAACTATTAAAATCATGATGAAGTGACCTGTCAAGATATCGATTTATCATCATTTTTGCTGACCTCGATATGGCCCATTGTGTTTACATGAGGGCTTTTCCCCCCTACTATTAATAGATTGCCTGTTTTAATTTAGTATTTTTTTTCACATTCCAATTCCAATGTCTGAATATTCCTAAGAATTTTAAGTGAATTAAAAGTGTGTACTTGCATTCTAATCATTATATCAGCGACACAAAATGGTCTTAAAATGGCAATAATATCATTTATCGCAAATATTTCTGGGACAACATATGCCAGAATAGAAACAACTGAAGGAATAACAGTTAACAAGATTAGACAAAGATAATAAACCTGTAAATGTAAAGTGCCGTGTTGTTTCAATGCTACCTACTTGTTTAACGGTTGAGAAGTTTCACAAGAGTTCATGAGTCAAGTTCAACCAATCACTCATGACTCATTCCAAGCGTGAGGTTTAAATATTGACATGTGAGAACATGAATTAAACTGGAGCAGGGATTAGATTATTTCTATGAATGTATCCATATTAATTTTAAAACTAACTCAAATCATTGATTTGCTTTTTTTGTATTCATTCTGTTAACAAACTATTCTTTTAAAACGTTTTTGAAATTTGCAAAACCAGCCACTTCAAGAAGGGGTGGGGGCACCTGTGATTAAAAGCACCAAAACAACGGCACAGCTGTTTTGTTGCGTCACACGCTCCGTACACGTTTTATTTTGAAAGGCCAAACCGGAATAGCATGTTTTATTTTCCGGCTAGCTTGACGGCCTTGCGGAAAAAGCGAGCGTCAGTTGGGAAGTGCGTCTGGCGGTACCGCATCCTCCCGTCATCCCGGACTCCAACCGGTGACAACCCAGCCAATATCATTTGGATAAGCGAGCAACCGTCGGGTTGTTCGCTGTCAGTAGGCCGGTTCGGCGCGGTCACATCCCTTCCGACTCCTCCAGAAACGCCTGAGCGGAAGAAAAGATGAACGAGACCGAGCTCAGCGCCCCGCTAGCGGAGTACGAGTTCGAGCGGCGCTTCGACGAAAGGCGAGCCCTGGAGTGGATGCAGGAAAACTGGTACGTACAGGGGGAATATTAGCTTCTGGAAGCGGCAGATTATGAGATGAAAATGTCGGCCTGGTCCTCCTCCTCCTCCTCCTCCTCCTCCTCACCCCCCGGCAGACTGCGGTGCGTGGTGGGCTCCGTCCGCGTGACTCCACGTCCCCCCCGTCAGGGCTGCTCGCCACGCGGACCCCGGTGTCTCACAGTCCCTCTGCAATGTGGCTTCTTGTGCACGTTAATGTGTCGCGTCGCAGGCCAAAACCCATCGCAATGAGCCAAAGACGGTTTAGGAAGCCAGGGAATCCCATTTTGCCCGCTTTAATTCAAACGTCCTTGGTATGACTCACGGTGATGCACGGTATGACCCGGGCTCCCATAGGCCAGCCTCGGTCCGAATGACATCCTAATAACGGGGATTTAAATAAAAAGAACATGGAGTCTTGCGTGCATGGGAAATACATGTTGCTTTTAGCTACTGTGTATGCACCACAGATATGTTGTCAGCTATATACACAAAAAGCACACATGTTGAATCAGTGCTTACTTAGACGCCTTCCTCGTTGTCCAGTTAAGGGTCGTGTGAAGAGGGAGTGACCCCTCTCTGAGCCACCCCACACGGGGGAAACCACTTCTCTCTCTTTTTTCTTTTAGCCTCACATTCTGTGCAAGACTGCAGCTCAATGCAGCTGTGTCCCTGTTACAGAAGCAGGTAAGCTGTCAAATGAAGCCTCTGGAAGCTCGGGGGGGGGGAGTGCAGGGCGGCACAACACCTCCCCATTCCTCCTCCAAACTGCCCCCCCCCCCACCAGAGTAACAGGTGAATAACAGTTGGGTTTTGGATGGGAAATCCGCTCCTCCTCCCTTTACTTTGATTATCGACTCATCTGTGGATAACTTTTGATTAATCGTTTAGTCTGTAAAGACCAGTGGCAGCTCGAGTCCGACCGATAAATCGGCCGATCGCAGATACTGTACATCGTATGTGTCAGCCGATAAATGACAAGAAATTACAGCGCAGAAGTGCCAAAGATATGTTTCGAAACAGTGTCGCCATTTATTTTTCACGGCCCCAGTTGTCAACATTTAAGGGAACCTCATCTGCAAATTTTATTTATGTTACGGGTTCCATGCGTCCATTAGCAGTACCCGCTCATCCTGTCCCCGCAGGATCCCGCAGGGGGTCACAGGGGCCGGGGCCGGCCCCAGCAGACAACCATTCACCCCTAATGGGTGGGGGGAACCCACGCGGGACACAGGGAGAACACGCAAGCTCCACACAGAAAGTTAAGAAAATGCCCAATGTATCATTATCAGATGTGTGATCTCCCAAATATCAGTATCGGTCTCGGGCCTCAAAACTCCTGTGTCGGTCCGACTACAGTGGGGGCAGATAAGTGTGGCTGGGGTAGCTAATGGGGAGCTTAATTAGTAATAGAAGGTGCTATTAACAGATAGCTGACTAATCGATTGACAGAAAACGATAAATTATGAATTGTTTTTTTTTTTCATTTTGTCATATATGCTAGTAAACGGCTTTGGACTGTAGGTTGGGTGAAAGGCGCAGTTTGAACATTGACAGTGGGAATTTAAAGTGGGCATAATGACTCTGATGAGGACACGGTGGTGTCGAAGCGTTAGTCCGTTTGCACAATTACAGGCTGCAAATCAGTCCGTGGGCTCCAGTCCTCCGGAGGCATTTTTGCCTCATAAATGATTTAAACAATTCATATATTATCAAAATCGATTATTAAATAGATACATTTTCTGTTGATCGGCTATTGGATTAACTGAGTCATCAGTACAGCCCTATACGAAGCCTTTTTCCCCCCTATTGAGCAAAACAAGCCAAACAGCTGTACAAGAACGTGGCAGTCCAAAGTTGGATTCTTTTTTTCACTGGAATCCGGAACAATCCCAGCACTTGGGCAGTTTTCGATATCCGGTTGCCACGGACGCATTTCGGTCAGGAAGCATGGAGGTTCGATACCGTCGGTGGTGGGGGGGGGGGCAAATCGATTCGGAGACGCATCGCTTCGATTTTCTCTTGAAAGACCGCTGCGTCGTAGAGAACACCAGATGAAAGCATGTGGTCAACGTGTGCGTTTTAGTCAGTCCGTTGTGCTTGCCCTGGATCAGTGAGCGCAAGTTGCAGATGAGGAATCATCAACAGGTCAGGGTCCTATGATGGCGCATTACTGATTACTCATTTTTGTTATTTATTTTTTCTTCTGGACAGTATTGCCAGTATTTATAGTGCCTTTTAACTCTTACAGTAAGAATTATGGCCAACAGGCCGCCGTTGAAGGTTGAGTTTCCAGCATTTGGCACCCCAAGGTGTCTAGCTAAACGAGAAGATGACGGAAGCCGATTCGTCGGTTTATTTGAATTCGCTTTGTTTTAAAAGGAGCGAGTAGTCGCACCGTGAGAAAAAAATAAACCCCACGTAGAAATCAAACATTTTAACGCACCGAGGCGTTTTGTCATCGCGATCGTGGCCCTTTGAATCGGACATCGAACGGCGAGGGGCCTCGAGATTCCCACCCCTCTTAGTTACCCAGCCTTTTCAGTAGCGTCCACATTAATGCTCCTTGTTTGCAGAAGACGCGCGCGCGCTCGTGCACACACACACACACACAGTTTAGGAATGTAATTAAAAGGCTGCATTGTGTTACTTCTTAGCACTGCAGTTCACAGAGAGGGAGGTGTTCTCTGTCGTATCAGCTCCTGTTCTCGGGCGGTATTAATGAGTCGCTCACCTTTGGCCGGCAACAACAGCTCTTCATCTTTCTCTATCGGTGTTACGCACGCGCGCGCGCACGCACGCACGCACACGCACCGTTTGATATCTCCACCGGTACACGTGCGCTTGGAACTGTGTGTGTTGAGCGCTACTGAACACCAGAGTCAAATTCCTTGTGTGTGTCAGCGTGGTTTTAAATAACAGCCACAGCCATTAAACATGTGGCATTATTTCCCAGAAGGTTAATATTCTATTTGAAGGAAGTGAGTTTGCTTTTCTTTGTTATGACATTAGCGGAGGTGGTCTTTATTGGGGATGCACCGATCGTGCGTATTCTCTCCCGATCCCGGCCCCCTCAGCTCGGGGTATCTGCGGCATTCGATGCAGCGTACTCTGATCCAGAACCAGTACTCTGTTTTCCCCCAAGTTTAAACTCCGTGTGCCGCACTGCATGGAAATCATCGGGATCATTATTTATTTTTAATGTAAGGTGACATGTGGCCAGAGATTGCTGTGAAGCTAAAACCTCAAACTGGATGTAACTGATAGGTAACACATGATTTATATGACCTTTACAAAGAGTCTGCAATGTAATGTGCATTGGTAACACCTGGCCGATAAAGCCTGTTCTAAACCACCCGAACCTGACCGGAAACAATGAGTTGAACTCCATGACCCGGACTGTCAAACACTACGCACACCCCACACGGGCCACCCGTGGAACCTTAGTCACCGTTTGCAAATGATTCCAAATGATTAGCATTTCCTTTGACGAGGAAACGATATTGGTCCTAGTTGTCGCAATTTTTACAGACAGTATAGGCCGTGTCCAGTTTTTGATATTCCATTCACTTTTACTTTTAATTGGTTGCCAAATTCTTGTAGCCCGCTTGGCAAACTGCCATAACTCATGATCAAATTTGAATAGCACATGCACAAATCGACTGAGACGGATGTGTTTCACTGATGCTGCTCAGCTCTGCAAAAGGTAGACGGCAACAGAAACAGTGGAGTTGAGAGATAAAGGGTTTAAAAATGTCCAGCTGGGTAACGGATGTGTAGATTTGTTAATAATTGTTAGTTGCAGCCATAATGTACCCCCCCCCCCCCTTTTTTGTTGTTGTTTGTATTTAAAAATATGATCAGTTCCTACTTGGGCAGCCTTGAGGGCTTTGGGTTCACGCATCCACCGTGGACGGACTGGGAACGGCTGTGCGAAGCCCCAGTTGCATTAACTGGGTCAAGCAGCATTGTACCAATCTGGATTAGTCATCTGGTCTATTCCCAAACCACCTCAGACGCACGCACATCCCTCACAGATGCAACGCACACGTAGCATCTTTATCTATGTAAAGGCTGGAGTTCTTTTTTTTCGCCCACCATTTAGTGCTCAGCTGCTTCTGCTGCCGGCTGTACCTGAAATCGCATCGGTGGTCGTCGATAAGACAGGCGGAGCAGCTCAGTCTAACCGGCCAGCGTGTCAACAACTAATCTCTGCTGCTCATCCTCTTGCTGCGAGTTATAAATGAGGATAAGTGGAAGGCGAGCGTCGGGAGTGAAGGATGGCGTTACACAGAGCCGACGTTGGTTTGTAATTTATAGATTGAAAAACCGTCGCGTGCATGCGATGTGTTCACCTGCAACGTGGACATGTCATGTTTGCTTTTAATCGCAGTTGTCTGGTCCATTTCACCCTAAAGCGTACTGCTCTTACGTAACAGCAACCACATCTGTGTAGTCCTCTAGTGTTTCAGGGTCTGACCGAGGCGATTCCGGGTTTTCTAGCAGCTACAGGAAGTCGTCTTCGACCTCTTTCATAACCTGATAGAGGTCAAAGTACCCGTAGGGCTGCATGGCCGAGGAGCTTATTTCAGATCATTCAAAGCTGATACTAAAACATTGGCTTTTTGGCTGCTTTATTTGATCTGAAATAATGTTGTCGTCTCTTTATCTTTTGTGCTTTTATAGGTGGAATCAGAACAGATAAATCTTTCAACTCTCAAATGCTGTGAAGGTAGCAGGTGTTTCAGCTCAGTTTAGTCACTGAGTATTAATTATCTGCACACTGCTTGTTAGTTCCCAATTCTTCTTTACACTGAGCTGCCAGTTTAACAGGTACATCTATAGCTAAAACTGATGCATAATGACACAACAGTCCTGCGATAAGTTCCCCCTTCATGAAGGTTAGAATCACTTTTAAAGAGGTGTTGATTCAACTGTACGATCACTCCGTATTTATGCTAATTCGTGCGTTGTTGTGGTGTGTTTCGCCCTCCACAGGAGCAAAGCGTTCATGTTCTGCGGCCTGTACGCTGCGCTCGTGTTCGGCGGTCAGCACTTCATGAGGGAGAGGCCGAAGCTGAACCTGCGGCGCCCGCTGGTGCTGTGGTCCCTCAGCCTGGCCATCTTCAGGTGAGTCGGGCGGCCGTCGCCCCGAAAGGGTTGGGTTTGGATCAGTCGATGTGTGACGCTTCGACCTTTCCGAGGGAGGCATCCTATATCAGCTCCGTAACAAACGTCATTTTCAGGAGACTGACCACATAGAGAACGATGCCTTAATGGCCAAAAGTATGTGGACGCCTGAACAACCATCCTCTGTGGCCCACGCCTCATCTCTGCTGGAGCCTCGAGGTTACATTCGGCGCTACTAGCATAACACACCCGAATCTCAGACCGGGTTGAGTTGCATTGTGGGTAATGTAGGCGCCAGGTTTTGGCAAGGAAGAAGAATGTGTGAAATGAAACCGATTATATATCTGGTTCTGCTGCATCGATTTTGATCCCCTTTTTTATTTGTTTGGTCCATCGTGAGTCTGACGATGTTACCAAGACTACAATGCTAAATCTGTGGAGTTCTCTTTGAAAGGACCTGGGTTCATGCACAGGGACAGGAAGCGGTCTTCACCAAACTGTTGCCGCAGAGTTGGACGCACCCCCTTGTCTAAAATATGATTGTGCCTTGTGTCTTTAACCTTTCCCTTCATTGGATCTCAGGGCTCTTGCACAACCCAGGAAAACCAGCCCCAGACCAAAAGTAGACAAAAGCATGTGGCCATGAGGAGGCTCGGGCGGCATCACGGTGTCATGGGATTGAGAAATCCTGAAGGTGTGTGACGCTCCTCTTTATAATGAACTGATACGGAGACTCTGCATCGAGGTTTATGGTTGGGTGACGTGTCGGCATGAAAACATAGATACCGCCCAAGCCTAGACAGGAGTATCCAGATAGGCTGCAGTTTTTGCATTGTTTTCCAAAGACCGCTCTAAGCAGGGTGTTCGTGTTCTACGTATGTATGTGATGGACAGAAGCTGAAGCCGTGTCGAGTGTCTTTGTGGCTCAATGGGATGAACATTGCAGGAGTTATCTTTGGTGTCCCAATGGGGCAGCCGATGTTCAAAATGCTCTCGCGGCTCATCGTGCAGTGGGCGTGTTGTTTTAGCTTTGATGGAGAAGAAACAGTTAGTTACAGTGAACGGCTGCAGCTGTTGATTACTTTAGTAATTGAGTGTTCTACCGATTATTCCATCGATCAGTTGGATAAGAAACACTTTATTAAAGAGCAACAGTAGATACGCAAAAGAGAAAATAGGACAGGTCTCTTAAAATGAACAAGTAATTGGTTTAATTTTTAGAAAAATCTACATTTTTATTGCTTAAAAGGGATTTTGAGTAGTTCTTCCTTATTCGAATGGAGGGTCTGAGGACAGAGGGTGTCGTATGTTACAGATTGTAAAGCTCTTTGAGGCAAATGTGATTTGTGATATTGGGCTGTATAAATAAAATTGAATTGAAAAATTGAATTGAATTAAATTGCACACAATAATATCATTATCTGTCAAAACTAGACCCATTTAGTGTCATATTAAATTCTGGGTTTTAAAGAAAACATGTTCTGAAATGCAAAATCAAACAACCTTTTGCTTGTGTAAGTTACTTATCGAGTTTCTCGAGGAATCGTTTCAGCCCTATTACAGTGTCAAAATCTCTATTTGAACTTTTGCTGTACTGAAATATTTTCCACAGCAATTGACGCCAGCAGGGCTGCTCGTCGACTTTTAGCCCCGGTCTCTTTATCTGTTGTTTTGGCCTCTGATTCACTGTTAACAAAAGCTGAGTAATTTGACTATGAGGTCTTCTGGGTAAACAGGAAGATTAGACGATAAGCGTTGCTTTTAGCTCAGGGAGGGAACGTGCTCCGAGAACGCGTTTTACTTCTGAAAATGTCACCCGTTAAGACGACGGTCACCAACACATTCCTCACCGGAGTTAAAGGTGTGAGCTGTGTCAGCACGAACGGGATCTAAGCCCGCCACGCTGCGTCGACACGCCGCGTGTATTGCAGTAATTGTCGCGTGAGTCTCAAACATCTTGCCTCTGGCAGCTGCGCCACTTAGTTGTCGTCTTATCTTTTCAAAGAATTTCCTCCTGGGTGTGTGTGTGTGTGTGTGTGGGGGGGGGCAAATGTGCTGCTTCCATGACATGTGGCATTTAGCCAGATGTATGTTATTTCCTATGTTGTGTACCGTGAATGCACGTAAGCCCTCTTGAATTAGATGGCCACATTGTATTTACATGCCTTTAGATGAGAGGACCTAGATTATAGTAATACCCTGGTGAGTTATGTCATTTGTGTGATGTTTACCTTGAAATCCAATTACCCTATGAAAACCACACTTTTATATTCAAAGCACCTGCTACTAAATGTAACTGAACGTGTCACAATGCTGTGTTTTCTGCTTGGATAAAAAATAAAATAAATCAAACACGGTGCCTACTTTACAATCCCAGCCAGCAGAGTTTTGTAGAGATTGTGACCCCCTTGGCAGGTCACGGCAGGCGGGGCTGCGGAGCTCCATCACCGGTGGATCTGTGGTGTGTGTTGAGCCCTCCCTCTAATCTTAATCCCACAGCAGTGGGCCCAACCTGCCCTCCCTGCCCCTCAGCTGTCTGCAGGCAGGACATGACAGCATGGCTTTGGGGTTTCCAAGGCAATTGTATGTTTTTCTTATTGTCAACAAATCCCATCTATAAAACAAAACCAACAGTGAATGTATCCACTAACAAGTGTGTGTGTGTGTGTGTGTTCGTGTGTATTACAGCCTTATGTATCTCCTTCTTCCTCTGGGTCACAGAGCTCCATTGTTGTCCAGAAAACCATTAAAATCACATCAGTGAGCGTCACTGTTGCACTGGGTGACGTGTTCCCTCATCACCGTGCACACACACACGGTAGTAGCGCTGCAACGATTAGTCGATTCATTGATTAGATGTCAACTATTAAATTAATCGCCAACTATTTTGATGATAGGGAGTAATTTTTTTTAGGACCCAAAAGTCAAAATTCTCTGATTCCAGCTTCTTAAAATGTGAGTATTTTCTCGTTTCTTCACTCTTCCATGACAGTAAACTGAATATCTTTGAGGACGTCACTGTGGGCTTTGGACAACACTGATCGACATTTTTGTTACCTTTTTTTAAATATTTTATAGACCAAACAACTAAATCGATTAATCGACAATGAAAATAATCATTAGTTGCAGCCCTACACTGTAGTTTATTTGGACTCAGTCCCACACACACCGTCCTGCTGCCCCAAACACTCACTAGAGCACCAAAGGTGGATTAATCTGCCACTGAAAATAGTCCCCAGCAAACGCGCTATTCACTCCTCTTTTGGGGATGTTCGCTAAAAACTGCAGTGAGCAGCTCTTTTAGGATACTGAGCCTTTAAAAACATGTGCACGAGCTGCTTTCAAAGCTGCACATCTCCAGTAGGAACCCACGGGTTTGGGGTTTGAGAGCCACGGAGGGGAAGTCAGAAAGCATTAAGAGACGGGCCGACACACTGTTGGTTTGTGTCTCTTCGTGGGTTTTGTTGACAGTAGGAAAAATGTCGAAAATCGCCAGCCGCATCCTGTAACACAACAGTCTTAACCTCGTGATTTAGAAAACACACGGAGAAAGCGGATTAGAAGAAATACGCCTACGGGACACAGCAGCCCCATGGCTCGGCTTGTGAAGATGTCACAACTGGAATATTTCTTGAGCCCATTTCATTCGTACTTTTTCAGTTTCTGCAAAGCAGTGGGGAGTGCTTTCTCTTGTAAATTAGTATTTTATATAATTTTAGAGGTCAGCGCGGAAACCATATACCAACCGAGTTTGTACAGAAAAAGTTGAGCAGTAGTTCATACTAATTCCTTCCTGCAGGCTCTGGATCAATGTGTGACTGCACTATACTGTGATTGCTCTTAGAGGGTTTTATTGACATTACAGGGATGAGTAACAGTGAGTCTTTATGGCTGTAGCAGAGCTGGAACAATGGACATGTGGAATGATGGTTTTATGAGAACCAATGCCATGGGTTGTAAAAATTGTGCTTTTAAGGCTTTTAACGTTTGTGACTTAGGAAGTGTCTTGATCCTCGAACTAGGATGTTTTCCATTCAGCACTGGCTGAATGATCACACTCTCACACATCAGAGACTATCCCATTTATCCAATGGCGATAAAAGGCCTGTATTGAAGGATAAAAACCTGTTTCGGGATGCCTTCGTAATGACAATGCTGTGTGCTTAAACTCTGTGTTATCTGTAATATATACCAAAAGGTGACCTGAAAATAAATGGCTGTTAAATAGCAACAGTAAGGAACAATTTTTTTATCTTTAAATAAGTAATGTACATTTCATCTGAAAAATAATTGTATTAGTATTCTCTAGGGCTGTCTATTGGCACTGATCTCCCTTTTTGATTCATTTAGATGCAGAAAGTGCAGATTTGATTCGATTAAATTGGATTCGATTCTTGAAGATTCGATTGCATCGATGCAGAGTGATCGGCCAAAGTTGTAAGAGTAGAAGATAAATCACCGTAGTCCAGGACTGACATGAAAACTGCCTCAGCAACCCCTTTTTACCTACAGAACGTGGGAAAGATTCAGTCCAGATGCCGAGATATTTATGTTCTGTGGCTCTCTCAATCTTAAGTCTGTTCCTAGTAGAAATACTGAGATCATTACAGCGTATTGCTCTGGAATATACCACGAAACGCGGTTTTTATCAGCGTTTGGTACAGGTATCGGGTCTTTAACGGCATCTTGCAGAATGCTTTCGACTGCTGGATGTACAGAATCTGCAACATAATACAGCACCGTGTAATCCGCGTACAGATGAGCATGACAGTTGGCCAGTGATGAAATATTGTTGATATAAATAGCGAAAAGAAATATATTTACATATATTTTAAAGGGTTTGATCTTTCATTTTTATCCTCTCTATTTGGTTTTTTTTTAACAATTGGAGCACAACACATTGCATTTCAGTAAATATTAAAATGTCAAAAATAAACCTTTTAGAGTCCTTATACTGTACGGAGAGACTTTTCACTGTTACAATATTGTGGACCAATAAAGGCAACTAATTGAACCTTTTAATAACAAGCAACTAAAAGCCTGCACATAACCTTCAGCACAATGTACATATTCAAGGGTCATTTTAAAGGGTCAGAGCAGCATGAAGTAGGCTCTTCTGAAAGCTGGCTTCTAAGTCATAAACCAGGCCTGTCTAGGCAGCTGATAAGCTTTCTCCAAGAACCTCCCCTGTCCCATGACCTGTGCCGCACTCACGTCACTAATGAAAGGTCGAATGACGATTTTACGGCGGCCTGCGAACATCTGAGCCGGTCTAGTAAATTGCAGCCTACCCTCCCTGACCGGGCGGGGTTTCAAGGAACATCTCGTGATCTATGATCTTCATCAAGTCAAAGCCAGGGCGTGTCAACCTAAGACTACAGGAGTAAAGAAAATAACTTAGCCATACAGAATCAAAGTGTATTAACTAATATGTTTAATTGACAATAAGAAGGGCGTGCAACTTAATGTTGCCGATGCCACAAAGAGAAACAGGCCCCTTACAATAAGAACTGTTCTTTATATAAAGAAATGCCATGTCATACAAGTATGGAGCAGCATTTTTCTGTATTAACAAAACTATTCTTTCAGTACATCCATAATATTTTGGGACGGCATGTGTGATAACGTGGGATACAGTTATCGGGCAGATCTCTTGTTGTCGCGACCTGAACAGCAATCAGGTGAACATCGCTGGACGTTACACACTCACCTATTATGACGTGCTGAATAGGAAGCAGGAAATGTGAACATGTATACGCACAGTTCATTTATCGTGGCTGGTAATAAAAGAGCGTGTGCGCCCGCTGTTCCTCCCTCCTCCTCTCAGACCAGAGATAAGCAGGCAGAACAAAACCACATTCCTGAGATAAAAAGATTGCCGAAATATGTGGCCATCTAATTTGTGTCACTGCTAGAGCCTGTGTGTGTGTACAACCTATACCTGGTGTTGGCATAATAGCAGTCGTAACATATATGAGGCCTGCGTGACATTTAATTAACGCTGTCTGTTAATTACTTAGGTTACAAGTGGACAGTATCCCGTTTTATTTATAAAGGCGTGCGGCGCCTTCCGGCAACTGATGAGTCGAGCTTTAACGTGGGAGCCTTCAACTTAACCCTTTATTAATACATCAGTAAGAATTACGATAAGATATGATGGGAGAACACAAACAACGCCGCCCCTCTTACAGAACACTTGAAGGCAAGGGAAACCTCTTGTTCGGACACACTCTGATCTCACGTCTCTTCTCATGCGACGGCGCCGGACTTGAATCCCGAGGCCCGCGGGCCTCAACCGACCCCGCAGAAAGGCGCTCGGAAACATGTTGGAGGGGGGGGGAAATGCAGATATCCGACCACCATGAAAGAAAGCAGCCTGCTAAAGGGGAGGCTGTGACGTTTCCGAGACCTAATACGACAAGGTTGGAGAAGCAGAAACCGTCCAGAGAAGGGGAAACCGAGCGAGACTGGGGAGACGGAGCAAGATAGACCCAACTCTTAACGAAAGAAACTCTTTCAGCAAACTTAAATTGCTGATGCCAGGTTACATAAGTTACTACATCCGTCTGCAGCTCCGGAGTCCTAACGAGGACCAGGGCGAACTTTAAACTCCGCCCACCGAGGACCCAGCGAGACTTTTCGGGTGACATTGGGGGCTTAATCTTAATAAGAACAATCAGGAAACGTAGATAAACATTAGGATCTCCCATCAGCATTGGCATGATAGTTAAATCACCTAATAATTCCTAATAATAATCTCCCACGACTCTCCAGAACTTGTCAGTCGCTGAACGGCGCTGTAGTTTACTTAACTGGTAACTATTGAAGTTGTCCACACAGTGGTGAGTTAATACCGCGAACCAAGTCAATCAGTCGCTGCATGCTCTGTGTCAAACAGCCATCCATTCGCTTATGGATTATTCATCGGCGCGTCCATATCATTCATTCGTGGTTGTATTTACCCGCCCCTTTGAGTGCCTCGTAGTATAGTTGTTTGTGTAGTCTAGTAGTTAAATAAACATTTATAAAACGCTGCGTGTTTGCGGGTATGAAATATTCCGGTCACCGAGACGAGAACTCTGTAGCAACTTCAGATCGAGACTAAATTGATTGTTGTTGCATATTAAATAATAACACGAATACTGTTCAGTGTGAACGCTGATTTTATTCCAATAGCCGGAAGTGAGCGTGAACCTGCTCCTTCCTCTTACCAAAGTTAAGATCGTTCCATGTGATCAGTTTAATGCCTTTAAACCTTTAATCTGCCACATCCATATTGAGTCATTCAACTGAGACCCTCTCAGCCCTGATGTCATTTTGAACAATCCGTTTCCAGTTCAGGATGATCGCCATGTGGATGGTATTAAAATAAAAGGTGGGTCAGGGGCTCTGTATTTGCCCTGCATTTGAATAGGAAGTGTAGTGATCTCCCTTTGAACACAGTATCTCACATGTAGTTCGGGCAGGCGTGAAACTGATGGTGTTTGCATGTTGTGTGTTGACTCTGCAGCATCATCGGCGCAGCGAGGACTGGCCTGTACATGCTGCACGTCCTCACGAGCAGCGGCTTCAGGCAGTCAGTGTGCGACATCAGCTTCTACAGCGCCCCCGTCAGCAAATTCTGGGCCTACGCCTTCGTTCTTAGCAAGGCCCCCGAGCTGGGTAAGGCTTCCTCTAATCTCCCCTGATAACTGTCCTTAATGTCCACATGTCCTCTTCTTTTTAAAAGCAGCCTCCCTCACAGTTACAGTAGCTACTGAAACGTTAACGATTAGTCCATTTGTATTGTAGGTCAAAAGACGTGCAGATGTCCAGGTTAAAACTGGGTCAAACGTGTTACATTGAAATTGTTGTTTTAGCATATTTTAAATGACTATGTTTCAGTATCAAACGGGTCCTAAATTACATGTTGAATTTGAGGCATTTAAATGATTTTGAAACAACCCTTTCAACAGAATGTAACCTGATTTTAACCTAAAGGTTTAGAAGTCTCTCAGATTCTTAGACTTACATCTTACATCAGCCCACAGGATATTTACATGCAAACACAGACACAAGCTTTAACCTGTATGTTCCACGGGGCACTCGAACTGTCCGGGAAAGTTATCAGCAGACAGATTACCTCAAGAGCTGCTTCTCTGGGTGGTGCCGCGGTCTCCGTCTGCACGCCAGTCTACTCGCTTCATGCCCTCCGTCGGACACGGAGACCCCGATTGCTCTGGGAATGGGAGTCAGATGTTGAGGGGGGCAAGAAAACGCCATTAGATCATGACTGACGCAGATCACGTTTCCTCGGCCGCAGTCGGGAAGAATGACTTCGTCCTCCTATTGGTTTAGGCCGTTGGTTCACAAGAGGATTTAAGAAGATAAGGAGATGTGGAACGCCTTTAGTGATTCCCAGAGGGGAAACGCAGGTGTTGCAGCAGCAAAAGGACAGAAATAAGTACAGAGAAAGTAAAAAAACAAAAACCAATTAGCAGTATATAAAGTGAAAATAAGAATGAGAGTATCACATTACTCTCACTTAAACTATACTTTACTGACTTTGCTGCTACTAGTCGCACCACTATGTCACTCTTGCCTTGTAATTTAGAGTTGAATTGCTCTTGTGTGGTTTCTATTTTTACTCCGTACACCACAATAAAATATGTAATACTTAGTGTTTGTCTGTATTAATATAGAAATATAATATAGCATATGATGTAACATTAACAAAATATAGTATAATATAGCAGAATGTAAAATATAATATAGTGCAGTATGAGTATAGTATAATATATAATATAGTGTACTCTATAACAAAATATCAATAAGTCCATCAGAGAGACGATGAGGGGGAGTAGTGTGTGTGTGTGTGTTTGTGTGTGTGTGTGTGTGTGTGTGTGTGTGTGTGTGTGTGGTTATACTGTTCAAAACCTGTATATATGGAAGCACAATGTTATCTGAAAATGAGCCTTATAAAATATATATGATTTATAGTGTATACACCGTACTCATAGCTGTCTATATTTCACTCACTATTGCCATTATTGTACTTGCAGTATATATTTTGCCTGATGTAACTGCTGCACATGTTCGTACTGTATATATTTTAGCGGATTCTTAACTACCCCTTGCTGTTTATTCTGTTATACATGTGTCCGTACTGTGCACTTTAACCGGGAATGCTTTCCTCTGCCCGTCCCTCCCAGGTGACACAGTGTTCATCGTCCTCCGGAAGCAGCGCCTCATCTTCCTGCACTGGTACCACCACATCACCGTGCTGCTCTACTCCTGGTACTCCTACAAGGACCAGGTGGCGGGCGGCGGCTGGTTCATGACCATGAACTACGTGGTTCATTCGCTCATGTACACGTACTACGCCGCGCGGGCGGCCGGCCTGCGGGTGCCCCGCCCCTGCGCCATGATCATCACGGCCACCCAGATCCTGCAGATGGTGATGGGCCTGGCTGTCCTGGGCCTGGTGTACCGCTGGATGCACGAGGTGCGCTGTCCGTCCTACGTGGACAACATCGCGTGGGGCTCTCTCATGTACCTCAGCTACCTGGTCCTTTTTGGCTTGTTCTTCTACAACAGCTACCTCAGAGGCTCCTCCGGGGACAAAGGATCCAAGGCAGAGTAGCATGTCCGCACTGTGCTCGGCAGTCGTATTGAAGTGTGCCATACGTAGAAATGACCAACAGCGAGGGTCCATGAATATGTGAGTCACGACTAGTCAACTGGTTGCTCGGTCCTCCTCTTTTTATGACATTTTCACTTGACTTTTTATAGACGTCTGTAGCTCAGAACAGCGATAGGGAAGAGGAGGCCGGTTCAGACTGAGCACAGTTTAATATTAACTTGTGATTAGTTGGGAGTACAGTGTGGAAATCGATGAGAGACGGGGATGGAGGAATACCATGTTTGTGTTTGACTAACATTGTACTCACTTCGTTTATAGTATTGCCTTGGTTACATAGACTCTTGACCAGTATCAAAAAAAAACGCCATATGAGGGACAAATATTTGTCAGAGGCGGTTCACACATTGTAATGAAGAAGCGAGTCCTTGATGTAAAAGCCCTGAACTAGAACTTACGTAGTACTTTTAAATTGTTAAAGGAATCGTTCTACATTTGGGGACACGCCGTTATTTGCTTTCTTTCTGAGAGTGAGACGAGAAGACAGATATCAATCTCATGTCTTTGCTTGACGTATTGAGCTGGAGTCAGGACGTGTGTTAGCTTAGCGTAAAGACTGGACGCAGGGGGAAACAGCTCACCAGAACAACACCTCTAAAGCTGACTTATTTCAAAGATTTATTTAATGCCGGAACTACTTCTTGACAAACAGCAGTTTATCCATCCGCCCAGTTCTTCTTAGCAGTGTCTCCGCCTACAGCACGGGTTGCCAGATGCAGCGGGTGCACAGGTTTTGGTGTCTGTACACAGAGAGAGTGGTACCGAACTTGGCAACCTTACTGTGTTGAAACTCCACCTAAAGTCACAAAATAGGCATTTTTTAGATACGTGTTAAATAGTGACAGCGTTGCCAGATAGTAAATGCGTAAACTATCGTACAACTACGATAATTATCGTACATCTGGCAGCGCTTATTAGGGAGTTTTAAAGCTGCTGGAACGTGTATTTTTTCCACTTTGGACAGAGCTAGGCTAGCTGTTTCCCCCTGCTTCTAGTCTTTACGCTAAGCTAAGCTAACCGCGCCCTGACGCCGGATCTGTATTTAACGCGCAGACATGAAATGGACGTCGACCTTCTCATCTCACGCTCAGAAAGGAAGCAAATACGTGTAATTACCCACCAATGTCTGCTCTAACCTTAGCACAACTGTGACCTACGGGATGCTACGTTTCGGGTGAGCAAAAGTGGAACGAAGACCTCACAATGCATTGAGTGAAAGACGGGTGTTTTCTCGTGTTTTAGTTTTGGCCCTCGCCGCACATTACACACAGGATTTTATGCTAAAACACACTCATTATTGTTATTTTTAACAAAGGAACACTGACGATCGACTTACTGTGTGTCTGCTCTCACCACACAAGCACTTTGTTAGATGATAAGATCTGAGCGACGTTCTTCAGCTGACAGCCGTCCAAGAGAAAATGACTTCCAGGAAGAGCGTTGTGTTATATGTTGAGCTCAAGTGCTCCTGCCCCTGTCCTTTTGTACAAAAAACAAAAAAAAAAAAGTCATGTTTACACGCTGTGCACATTTTGCCTTCTTCATCTCACTTGAGAACTTACACCGGACAAAGGCCAGGCTCCATCTCCCCTTGGTGACTGAGGAGAGTTTCAGTGGCTGGTGTCGATGTGGTGTCAGACATATACGCCAACGGCCAGATGTGTACAACTCTGTGTGTCCACAAAGGCAGAAACAGTGGGAGGTGTGGATCTGTTTTTAGAAATCTATATTGTTGTGAACCTGGAAGCAAATGCACGAGCCTGGGAAATCGATAGACACGCCCCTAATCACCCCTTTGCGTTACTTTAACGCCCCCACCCCCCCCCCCCCCCCCCCCCCACCACCCCCCCCACCAACCCCCACAAATACAACCAGACTAC
>CM022492.1:21837056-21859960 GCA_011952105.1 Coreoperca whiteheadi
TAAAAAAAAATCCTTTTTTGCCGCCCTTGGTTGGCCCCCCCCCCCCCCCCCCCCATGTACAGTATGTCTCGTGTAACTCCCCTGTGTGCATTCAAGGGAAGTCGAAAGGGTCAGGAGAGTAATGATTTCATCATACAAACAGATATGCCACCGCGTAGGTCTACATAAAGAATCAGATAGGACACTTAAACTCTCCCCTGGTGACTCACAGTTACGTTTCTCCGTAACATTGTAAATCGTTTCAGCTAATTAATTCTGGGGAGATCACAGAACAAGTTCAGTCCTCGGATCTGTGGACAAATGTTTGCTTTGCAGCGCTTGCTGTTTAATGAGCGACCGAGACTGTGTACACTGGGCTAAATCCCCGAAGAACCCCAGCAGGCTGCACGCTAGGACGCGCTAACTCCTTCACGCACTCACCTGCTGTGGATTTAGGATGCTGAGAAACCGGGAGACGTCTGCTGAGAGCTTGCCTCCCCTTTCTGACGTCGGTTACCGTAACTGTGCGACTGTTTCTTTATCTCTCTCTCTTCCCCTTCCTTTCATCTCCTTGGTGTTTGAGAGTTTTCCACAACTGGCCACCAAAGCTTTCCCTGTCGGAGACAAGAGTCCGTGACCAACCCCCCCCCCCCCCATGGTGCCTTTTTTGAATGCTCTGTTGAATAGTTGTGCGACCAAGACATAAAGCTGTAGCATGTACCGGAGCTCAAGCCAAAATGCTATCAGCCCTTTAACCACAGTTCATCACTGTTTGTTCAACTAAACACAAATCAATTCTTCCGACCTGAGTCTCCCTTTACTATCAGCGATCAATAGAGGCACTCCAACCATCGCATGTCTGATTTTCAGCGTCCGCACAGGAACATTTGTCAGCAGATTGCTTTATCGATTCCCGCGTGGATCTCATCTGAGACACAGTGTGTCTTTTGGGTGTTTTCTGAAAGGAACTGATAGTGTGCGGCCGGTTGAGACTCTTTCTCTTGATCTACTGTATTTAAATCTCAGATAACATGTTGTCGACACGCGGCTTCAGATTAAAAGATGAAGCAAAAGGATCAATGCCGAGAGTCCACAGCCACAGCACAGAGGTTCTGTGATCCATTTACATTTACATTCATTCATTTGGCAGACGCTTTTATCCAACGCGACTTGCATATGAGGAAGACAATGAAAGGAATTATAACAACACAAGGTAACAAAAAGCATAAAAAAGCCCGGCACAGGATTCAAAGCTAAGGAGAGGAAGGGTTGCTTGTTTTCTAAGAAAGAGATAGAAAGGAAGAAGAAGATAGTGATTGTCAGTTAGACAATCTGAGTCGGAGGCCTCGAATGTAATCCACAGCGTGTTTTGCTTGTGTAGTGAATCATCTCAGGCTTGGTTTGTGGCGGTGGTTATTGTGTACTTGACAGATTTTAAGGGGTTTTACAAAAGGCGACAGCAGCTCCTCTGGCGTGAGAGCCAGCAGCCTGCGTGCGTGAGGACCGTACGTTTGGACGCCTGGACTGGCGTGGGTCTTAGTAAGGTGTTTTTCAAGTGCTCCGCTTCAGAGGATGAAACAGAGCTTTTTGTCCCGGTGTAGCTTAGTTATTTTTCGTTAAACAGTAACGAACAGCAGAGTGCTGACAGCCATATGTTTTCGAGAGTGTAGCTACTGTATGACCATATCAAAGTCTTGCTCGTTTGAAACCGTATCTTATCTATTTCTTCCCGTTCGAGCGACTGTTCCGTTCTTTGATCAAAGATTCTTCTCTCCTTTTTATAGATATGCGATGGCCCTGTACAACCAGCACGTCTGCCCTGTGCATAACTGGTACAGCGCGCACGCACACACACACACACACACACACACACACACTCTGCTTTTATGATGTCAGTAATGCGCGATGCACTTACCATTATTGATATTAGACTTAAGATGTACTGCCTGTGACAATAATCAACCAGCTGATGCTGTGTTGTTATTAGGTATTACTTTAGATATAAAAATAGGTATAAATGCCAGACAAACAGCGATTGCTGTGTTGCACTGTGATGCCAATCAAATCAGCAGGTTCGATGATCAGAACGTCAAAAGAACATGAACAGGTGATGGAAAGTTGTCTTCATATCTTCACTGTCCCACGGCCCCCAACTGTGTCTGGGCAGGCTCAAGTCACAGTTTTCCAGAAGCTTGTTTCCCTCGTCTACACTACAACAGGAAGCCAGTGTATTTATTTTTTTTAATTAATTTAAGCTGGAGAGAAGCTCCGTCTCTGCTTCGTGTGGAGGTGTTCTCAGTTACTGTTAATGTGCCCCAAACACTCCAAACAGCCCCGTCACTGATTGTGAATAATTACCCACAGGTGCCCACTGTGGCAAGTGTGGGAGCAAAAAACAGCTTGTGCATTTTTATGTAGCATCGATTCAGGAACAGGTCATCCACGGTGGGCTTGTTTTCGGCGAGGAATCTTTTCAGAACCCACCACCCTCGCTTCCTGGGAAGTGTGTTGGCCTTAACTCAAACCTAGCGAGGCTTGGGATGGAGAAGGAGCCGAGAGATGAAGCCTGGGGAGTGGAAAATAAAGTGCTGCAGGGGCAAATGTTGATATGAGGGGAGAATGTGCAAAGAGAGAGTGCGTGAGTGGGAGATTCTGGGTTACGGTGAACTGACGTTTCAGAAAGGACAAGGAATGCAAACAGATTGGTTCAAATGGACGGAGGAGGGATCCAAACTGATGTCAGGGCGGCAGCTGGATTTATCTCTGATATCGAGTGACTTCTGCGGTATGTGAAACCTCAACGTGGATTTAAACCATCTGCTTGCCTCTTTTTAATAAAAGTACCTTCCCAGCTGGTACTGGAAGCGCACACATACGGCAAAGTACATTAATAACCATTTCAGTTATCATGTTTATCAGTCAGTGTCTGCAGAACACCTGCACTACCTCATCTAAAGAACACGTCGATTTTTATTTTATTTTATTTTTTAAAGGTTTTTTTAGGTTATTGGCCCACTTTCAGAAACATTGACTGGTGCTGCTGTGTTTTCAGACGCAGGGAATTACATTGAAACGGCTCCCATAGTATAAGATAGCCAAACATTTAAAATCCGGACCCCATAATTATAGTCATTTGATTACATTTTTGAAAAGGCAAGAAGCCAGGCCCGCCGTTCCACTGGCATGAGGACCTCTGAGAGTATTTGGTTTTCAAGTCAAGGCCCATGTCGCTTTTATCTCCTGTAAGAAAAACAAAAGCAGCTGGATTAAAGGATGCGTTAATCAGACACGTCACATGTCACGCTTAAAGTAAATAACTGCTATCGCAACTCCAAACGGTGTGTGCCCTTTAATTCAAAATGTTGCCTTCATAACCATTTCCATAATCACTTTAATTAAAGATTCCTCATGAAAAGGCTGCGTCTCTCAGGCCTTAGCACAACACGTGTATTCCTGCGGGGGGCATTGCAATGCCAGAGGAAAGCCCTGATACACCCTACAGCGCTGTAATCAAAACAACACATGCAGTTAAGCATTTATGTTATTCAAGAGACATTTCACCTGAATATATTTCGAGGTTAATTTTCTACAGTTTGAGTAGAGCGCGAGTCATGATGCCCCAAATTGGTGAGTTGATGCTCAACTATTAACAGAGCTTTGACAAATGTGCCTACTTTAGATTCATTGTGCACCATTGAGGTGACTCTGAAGGGGTGAGCAAATATTTCACAAGAAATGGAGATGATGTTTTTGAACCTTGAACTACTTTTGAAGACGAGTGCGTTTCAGTGTGTCCACCTGGGCCCAAAAGGAGTTTTTTGGTGATGTCCTTTGAACCTTCAGTCTTTTACTGGAACCTTTTTTTTTTACCTTTCAGTGTCTGCAGACTGATGTGGACGTATGCATGTCCGTGTGTGTGTGTGTTTACAGGCTGTATAATGAGTCCTGCCAGGAGCAGCTTCCCTTACAGAGGGGTCCCGGTCTGTGCTGCACCCTGGATAACGTACCACTCATCAGGTCAGTGATCCCACCTCTGCGGGTATTCCAGGAGGAGTTTTGTAATTTAGCGAACCTGCTGCCTGTTATATAACAGTCCCAGTTGTCTGGTTCCTGTAGGTGATCTTCACTGGACCAAAACAATGGCACGCCGTTGACATCGAGTTGCCGCCATTGGCGCGGTTTCTTGAAACCACTGTGGTAAACCGATGCTGAAACTGACTGAGGCTCCTCTTTCCACTCTCGCAGTAATAAAACCTGTCATCCAGGCACACATTGTTCGCACGATGTGACAACGCGTATCGAATGATACCAAACCGCAGCTCTGTGGTTTCCGCCGGTCATTTTTATATGCTCTGCTAAGTCTGGTTTTTTGTTTTTGGAACAATAAATAGTCCCTTTTTTTTATTTCTGCTCGTTTATAAAATCCTCTTTTGTTGAAACACTGAACCCAAATAGAAAAACAAGAATATGTCCGTGGACATTCTGTTTTATCTGGCACGCAGTATATATAGCCTGTGGTTAGACAATGCACCCTTTGTACTGCACTAGCGAGGTTCAAGGGCAAAGTGTGAAATGCAAGACATTTAAGTCGTTGCAACGGAACATGCATCAGTCCAAAACTGTTGCACATTGGGCAGGAACCTAAAGCTCCTTTCCCCCTCGCATTAATCTGACGGCAATTTAACGTGGCGGTCTCGTGTCTGAACAAGCGCCCTGTTTCCTTATCACCTTCAGCATGAAACAAATCTGAACCGATCAACGGAAAGGCTGCAGGCTGAACATGCAGAGCGCAGACCGCCCTCTGAGATCACGGTAGTAAATGTATTTTCTCAATCATCCTCTCTTATACACAAAGAAAAGAAAATCCATTTAATAAACCAGGAAACACGCGGCCTAAAAAAATACTATTTTCCTTTCTAGGTGCGACTGGGGCAAAAGAGGGGGGGGGAAAGACCACAGTAATGTCTAACCCTTGTATTTTACCATTCTTCATCCGTGCCAGCTGCGTCGATGAATAAATGTGAGCCACTGCAACAGGAATAAAATGAGTCCCAACTCAATGGCCCGCCATTCAATGCTTGTGCACGGATGGGTGTTATAAAACAGACTGCAGAATTCACTCTATAATAACACTCAAAGAAGAAAGTGGTGTCAGTGTGTGTAACTTGCAGGCGTGTTTCGCAAAAGGGCTTAATAGAATTAAATGCACGCGACCGTCAACACTCAACCCGCTGAAGAAAAGGGTGTCAGACCGACAGAATACAGTGACGTTTGTACAGTCATGTTGATACAATGACCCCCCTAAGAATGATGAACTCCACGTTGATGTGGCTGCAACTAAAGATTTAGTTTTAGCATTTCTCTCGGGGCTTTTGATCCATAGATAAATACCTCCGTGTCATTCTCTCCTCGAACCACCCATAAGACTGTCCGTTTACGTTTTATAGACAACTGTTTCTCTGCTAAACTGCTGTCCAAGGAAAAATGATGCTGGCGTGGTTTTAATGTCACCGAGTAAGTAAGTAAGCACGCATAGGAGAGTGCAGCACAGGGGGAAAAAAACACACAAAACGGCAGGATCAAAAACCAAGGGAGGGGACGTCGGGGTCGTGGGTCTAAGGGCCAGCCCGCACTAACTACCCCTCCTCTCCTCTCGTTGCAGTAAATGTGGAACTCTCCCACCTGAAAGCTGCTTTTTCAGCCTCATATGCAGCACTGGATCCTTCATGGGTAAGTAATCAATACAGGTCGAGTAGAAACGTCTTCCGTCAGATGCACTTTTAGAACTGTGTGTGCACAGAGAACGTGGAACTATTTTTAGATATTTTACCTTCACACACTTTTACCCAACATGCTGCTCTTGGTTGAACGGGACTTGGCCTTTCAAAACCTTCAGGCCTGTTTTCTCAGCTGCAGTGGCTCCAGCCAAGTCCCCCCCAAAAAATCAACTGCCAGGCATTTGGTCTCCTTCATATATTTTATCCGCTAGTGTTACAGGTCACGAGATTTCGGCACATGGAAATCACAGCTATCAAAGTTTGGGACCCTAGCTCTTGACACTGCACGATGGCTGTCAACACGCAGTGTGCACAGCCTTTACTGAGAGGGTTTGCCCGTTCAGTTTGCCTAGATTCAGGTTTTGCACGACCACATTTTGGCTCTTGCATTTAAATAGAAAAGGGTGACAATGAAGTGGTCATTAGATAATGGGGTTCTGGCGTTGGCACACAGAGGACAAATATTACAATTAGACATAACAGAATTTCTTAGTTTTTCAGGATTTTCCGTTAGAGAGGTGAGGATCGCAGTAGGAAAGGAGATAAAATTGTGGGTGTTCTTAACCTTTTAGTAGTTCAGACATAGAAGAAGTTTTAAAGTCCGTATGCCATCGAATCATTAATGACCGAGAGCGGTCTAACAACTTCCTTTACAACCAGATAGGAAGCTTTTCTTGTGCAGCTCAGCGATGCATTAGGTGTCCTGTCAAGCTTGATGTTGACATGAGCACACCGTCTAACTGAAATGCACTTAATGTCGTAATAAATGGTCAAAGCTTGCCGTCAGTGTCCTGACTGAAGTTGCATATTTGTTCTCCCGTCCAACACTGAATGTGTGTGACCTCTCACCGCGGCGCACCTGGTTCTTAAAGTTGGTCTAAGAAAATGCTGGAATTTGGGGACGTTTAACAAGCCCGTTAACCTGTCTCAGCTCAGGTTGGGTTTTTTTTTGTTTTTTCTGCTACATATCTTACGACGTGGCTATTAACGCCCGCTTGAGCGTCCCGCCACTCTTCCGTGTGTCAAATATGCGACACTCTCAAGAATGTTTTATAATCTCAAACATTTTAGATTTCGGTCCGCTCCGGTTTACACCTCAGCAGCATTAACAAGAGCTGTGTGGTGTGGACAGGTAGCCGGGGAGACCTGCTCGTAACCCTCGAAGGTCAGACAGTAAAGGACCAAGCCACGTTTGGTTAAAATGAAAGTAGGGCTGCAACTATCAATTATATTCATCAGCATTTTGCATAAAAAGTCAGAAAATGGTAAAAACAAAACAAAAAAAACACCTGTTATTATTTTTTAGAAGGACGGGAAGGACGTCCCCAACAGGATGAATCCTACCGACCTCTCCCCTAGCGCCACCACGCGGTTGCCATTTTTGGTTTTGAGTGAAATATCTCGAACGACTACTGAATGGATTGCCATGAAATTTAGTACAAATATTCACGTCTCCCTCGGGATGAACTGTAATAACCCCTGACATCAATACTTTGGTTTATGACCAAATACCTGCAAAAAATGTATGACATTCCCATCAGCCCCATCTGTATCTTGTAGCATGCTAACATGCTAAACTAAGATGGGGTAAAATGCACGTTGCCATGGCTGCAGACTCGTAGTTGTATTGCTTTATAAATGACTTAAATTGTTAATGGATTATCAAAAAAGTTGGTGATGTATTTCCTGTCGATCGACTAATCCATTAACCGACTAAACATTTCAGCTCTAAATGAAAGCGACTGTGCTGGCGTGTGCGAGGATCACGCTCTGGAAATTTCCCAGACATCAAAAGCATTTCCCCTTTTTTTTTTTTTTTTTTTTTATTCTGCTCTCATAAACAATACCCAGTTTATGTTCGTGAGGCAGTTTGTTTTAACTCGAAGGTGTGGTGTGAGGGGAGGCGAGAAGATCAGACAGTCGATCCCTCGCTGTGCGGCAGCCGGTGACACACACAGATAACCCCAGAACACAAAACAAGGAGTCTTATCGCTGCGCACACTCGATCATCAAAAACTGAACACGGTGTTCGCTGCCGGACTAACAATATGGACATCAAAACCGTCGCCCTCTGTAGTTTGCCGCGTGATGAGCACCAGATGTGAACGGCATGAGCGTCAGATGGACGTGTGGGAGAGCGGCGTGGGACTGCTGTGAAGCTTTGATGGAGCGGTTTGATAAACAGACGTGAGGAATCTGCTCACGCAGAGATTTAGGTTTCGGACGCAGCACTGTGAACTCGCTGCTCCTTGGCTGCTGCTTCACCATCTTGATGTCAAAAGGAGAGTAAAGGTCTCTCCTTTTAGCACTATTAAGTGGGTTTATTCAGGGCATTATTAGTGTCATTTTGTTTTATTTTTATTGTATTTGTTTTCACATTAGTTATAGACACACACATATATAGAGATATTTAAAAAAAACTCTGCAGGAGAGGTGCGAAGCTTACGACTTTGCCGTTTTGGGTCCGACTCAGGACTCCCCACGCGTCAAATCCAGATGCAGCAGGCAGCTGTTTTCGGTGAAAACGCCCCTGTGCGCCACCTGCTCAGCAGCAAACGGCGGACAGACGCAGTCAGAGACCAGCTGGTGAACGTAGTTGAACATTTAGCAGCTAACGAGCCAGATATTTCCCTGAGGAGTCGGTGGAGACCAAAAACGGAGCATAAAGAAGAGTGAATATTGGACTCCAAATGAATGATCATGTGGCTTCGTACATGCTGGATGTGTAAATAAGCAACTGTTTGCTAACAAGGTTGCCATATACAACTTAAAAGGTGATGATGTGCATGTCTATGATTTGTTTCCCCTGCCCCCAATTTCCATTTTTACCGGAAAAGCACTGTCCTTCACCTCCTCATCTTAGATGTTTCACATTGCCAACTGTAAGTCTGAATTATGGCGTCTCAGCTGAAACAGTGAAAGTGTGGCGGGGCGAAAGGAGGATTTTGTTTTTTTGTTTTTAAAGCAGAAGGTACACCCTTGTATCTAAAGCTGATGAGTGGTGCACGCACGGGATGTGAAAAGTAACTCCGGAATCCAGATGTGTTGGTTTCTGTGTCACCCTGAGGTTCTACCGTTTGGAAAAGAAGTCATTTAACAAAACCGTAAACCCCAAAAATACAGCTTGTAGCGTGGGAACAGTTCCTCGGGTCATCCAGCTGTATGATATGATATGATATGAAATCGTCTCGCTCCTTGTCTCATTCCTTTCTCTCGACGTCTGCTCCCCCAGTGATGCTGATTGGCCTGCTGCGTTACGCTCACGTGATCGAGAAGCACCAGAACTGTATTCTCAACACGGCCGGCCTCTCCACCGCGTGGATCTGCGCTGCCGGGCTCCTCATGGTGGGAAACTTCCAGGTAACCCCAATCTGACCGATGCCTGTAAAGCTTCAGGACATGCAAGTGACAGGAACACATTCTTTGTTCTTCAGGTTTACGCTAGTATGGGACTTTTAGACTAGATATGTGGACATGTTGACGTTGGTAGATACTGATCCTACTGACTACTTTCGTCAGTAAAACATTAAACCTGTCCGAGGGCCCTCACCTTCAGGGCCCAAAGTGGCTCCAGGTTCACCAAAAAATAACAAAGATTGTTAAATGATAAGGCAGCTTCCTCATTTCTTTGTGCCTCATTAGCCACGTTGGTCGTTCAGTCCACGACTTTGGTCCAGACTGAAATATCTCAACAACAATAGGACGGATTGCCACGAAATTTCCTACAATTTGGTTGTAGTTTCCAGACAATGTCTCCCACTGAATTTGGTGATCTCCTGACTTTTCCTCTAGCGACACCAAGAGGCTGACATTTGTGGGGTTTTTTTAGTGAAACATCTCTGCTATTGGATGAATAGCAGGATGAATTGTCCGATTATATCACGTGATTTGGAGTAATCGGCTGGATTATGTCACTAAATACTACTGCGAACGAGGGATCAACCATCTTGGAAGCTGGCATATAATGACATTCAGCACACATCACGTCCCGAGTTTTCATCGCCTCAGGTGCAATTTTACACTGACATTGATGAGTAAATGTACCTAGTTTCTTTCTCACCACCGCGCATACACCCGGGTACTGAAAAAACTTCCTTGAGCGTTTCTGGTTTATATCATGCTCCACTACATTTCAGAGGGGGCGTCTCCCAATACTTTGACAGCTGCAGTTGCTGGTTATACTGCAGTTTCAAATTTGACATACAGTGAGCTTATAATAATATGGTGCATTTGTTATAAAATATCAAACTGTACATGAAATATTTTAAACTTGCACCACCCGAGCCAGGAGGAGAGCTCAAGGCCATCCACATCCACACAAGTGTTTTTTTCACTTATTCTGGCTAATTGGACTACTGAAATGTTAACATTTACAAAGTTTACAGTCAGTGCGAGGCTGGTTTTATACTTCTGCGTTAAGGGCGACAGGTCAAGTATGAATCCAGCTTTCCTCGCCAAAACACAGGAGACGTGACGAATGCATTTCCTTCCTCGTGAAGCATTTGCGAAGCCGATATTGTTATTTTATTAACAATGTTTCACCCTGCCTTGTTTACGTCCAGGTTTGCCTGCTAAAAGTGTTCCTCTTCGCCGCCCTTTTCCTGGCACATTACCATTACACATTAGTGCGTTCACAAGTCACGGACAAAACGGGGCCGCACGCAGTAAAACACGGATCCTGTGACGCTGCTAGTTGTCATACATTCCACGGGAAACCTTTTAAGTACAATTCTGAATGCAGGACTTTTTTTGCATTGTGGTATTGCTTCCTTTAGCCTATGTAAACCTGCAATAACTGATTTTTATTGAACACAAGACTGCCGCATTATCACCTTTCAAGTTAATTGGTTGAACTTGTTAGCAAACACTTGCTTATTTACAAATCCAGCAGTTACAGAACAACATTAGCATTCATGTTTCAGGTCCGCCGATGTGAGTCCCGATATTCTCTCTCTTTAAGCTCCGTGTTTGGTCTCCACCAGCTCCTGAGGGAAATATCTGATAATTCTCCTGTATCAGTACGAGCGACCCCTTTCACATCGTCGCGTTGGTTTCACGCTGTCATTGGCAACATTTTTATTATATAAATGTTAATTATAGCAGCTTGAAGTGAAAGATCTGAATACTTCTGCCACCACTGGACGTGTGTGTGTGTGAAACTGCCGTCTCAGGCTTACCCCTGCCCTGTCTGTAAAAGTCTGGGCCCCTTTAACTGCACACACAGCCAATCACAGTTCATCCTCAGAGTCCCGTCTGCTACGCGGTTAAGGGTGGTCCTCCCCGTCTCTCTGATTGGCTGCGGGGCCCTCCTCCCTGTCCGTGCTCAATCCTCCATAATGAACCTCAGCGTTCGCCTCAGAGTAAACATGGACAGGAGTCCTTGAAGGGCTGATGTACGGTGTAAACGTGCCCCCTCCACGCTGACATCTGCCGAGTGATAAACCGGTTACATCTCGGAGACGGCGCGTTGATGTTGGATAGGCTGCAGGAAGGAGACGTACCAATCCTAGTTACATATCAAGTTTATAATAAGATTTCATTACGGCCTCATTCATTACTGATTCGTCCACATTTTTAACCCCTTTAACATGCTTTTAGTTTTATTTTAAGGCTGGATAAATCTTCTTATTCCACGCTGTCTGACAGTGTCCTATATATTCTGTATCTCTGCAAATGATTAATATTATATTTAAATGTATTGTTATTTGGGGCTTTTTTTGGTCTTTATTTAAGATAGAGACGGGATGACGTGCAGCAAAAGGTTGCGTTCAAAGCCGAGCCGCTGTGGGAAGGACTCAGCCTTGTTTCCAGTCCTCGAGATTTACATAAAGGTTGAATGAAACGCATGAATGTGGATACGTTGATATTTTTTTATAATTATTATTTATTTATTTTTCCCCCTGATGTCCCCGTTGTACTTAACTGTTGTGAAAGTGGCGACAACTTGCGCCCTGCGCCCTATAATGGATGCAGCCTGGAGAACCTTTTTTTTCCCCAGGTGGTTCGCGTCGCACCGGCACACGCGCACGCGCACATCAAGCAGCGTTCGCATGCACGCTTGCTCCGTGTGTCGCTGCCCTGTGATTGCGCGGCTTAAAACAGCCGTGACGCCTCCCGCAGTGCACCTCTGCCATTCACTCACGCAACTCCACGTTCAGGAAGTGTCCTCGTCATACCAGCTGCTGCATTTGAAAGTGTGTGTGTGTGTGTATATATATATGCAAACAGAATACTGGAACTATTTAGAAAATTATAAATGCACTTTCTCTGTCTATGACGCTGAAACTGGATGATTAAATGGCTGCTTATGAGCGCTTGAGCTCAATTTGACATGGCGTGGTCTCTTTCAGTGTCATGATCTCGTTGCCCCTTGTAAATTGGTATCATTACAGTATTTTCGTTCCGGCTCCTCTCTCGTTTTGTATCTTCCTGGTGCAGATCGTCCTGTCCTGTCCTGTCCTGTGACATTCTTTGCCAGCTGATACTGTAACAGTGGTTACCCGGTGTTAGGTCACGATAACCCCCTGCGCGTGTGCTTGTGTGTCTTCTGTGTTTTGTTGTGAGCTCTGCTGTGTCCTGGTGTTCCCATGAAGTAATGATGCTCGAGATGTGTTTGGATTTAGAATTGAGGTGGCCTGGTGATGGCGCTAGATGCCAATGTCAAGAGATCGCCAAAGTTATTGCAGTTAATCCTGCAGGGGGACCATGAATGTGTGTGCCGCAATCCATCAAATAATAGCCACAGTCGGCTGCGTCGTCTGGGAGCCGTGACATTTGTTCCGCTCAGTAGGAGATATTAATCAGGATAAGTGGAAAAACCTGTGAGGGGATTACCAATTAGGATTCAGCCGCTGGCCAACTTTCCCGGCAGTCCACCCAATAGCTGTTGGGACATTTCGGTCTGGACCCCAGTGGAGGGCCGAGCTGCTGGACGACGTGTCCATACGGCCCGTGCTGCTAGCGCTAAAAACAGATGGACAGATGGAAAGAAAAAAAGGCCATTAAAAATGAACTGGGGCCCGACAAGAAGTAACGAAAGTAAAGGACAGAAACCATAGCAACTGATTATGATGCCCATTCGCATGAAAGACGGTTTGTAATGGCAGTATCTGAAGTACTTCTGTCTTATCCCCAAGAATAAAGACTTTCGGTCATAACAGAATGGTGAGACCTAAATTATGACCCAAAACCTCTTCTTACATTTCTGCTTTCTTTCCAACCCATATAATCCTTAGCCAATCGCATGCTTCAATTGCCCTGAGGTTAAATAGTAGCCTACCTAGCAAGGTTTAAAGCGTTTCGTGTGTTGATCTGTTTATTTCTCAGGTGGATTTTGCCAAAGTCCTCCACTACGTTGGAGCCGGAGTGGCCTTCCCCTCCAGCATGCTGTTTGTGGGTCTTCAGTCGGCCCTGACCTGCAGACTGGCCAAGACCCAGGAGGAGTACCGAGTAGGGCACGTACGTGTGGCGATGGCCCTGCTGTCACTGGTCGCCCTGGTGCTCAGTATCCTACCAACATGAAGCAAATGCTGCGCTCCTGCCGACACTGTCTTTTTAGCAAAAGCCGGCATTTTTTATAAAATATTCAAGGCAGTTTTCTCTCTCGTTCTGTGAGTTTTGAACTGTGAGATCTGTTTAAAATATCCCTATCACTGGACCAAGAAGACACATCTGCTACAGTATCTCCGTTTGCTGCACACTGTAGGTAACCGATGCAGACTAATTCCCTCTCAGGGAACTTTGGGGAAGTGATCTGTGACACGTGGTTTAACGGATGCCATTGGAGGACACCAGTGCGTTACGTTGGCCTGCGTGATCTTGGCTGCCGAACGCTGTGACGCTCTGTCGTCCTTCCAGCACGCTCCGAGGTTATGTGTGTAGTTTGTGTTACAAGGCCCCCTGCTGGAGGACAAACAGTCTTGCATGTGTTTGCGTGAGTAGGGCATGGCTGAATCCAAATGTCCGCCCCTCTGGACTTTTGGACTCGGCCTCAAAGGCCTTCGGCCGTGCATATTGTAATGTGTCTGAAGTGCTGAATGGCATCACGTCAGGCCTGCAAAGGGGATAAAATATACTTTAAAACAGGACCTCGATTACAGTGCCAAGAGTGTGACCCTCTAAAGCCATCTTACATGTTGTTAGGAGCAGTTCCACACCGATTTCACTTTGGCAACTAGTGAACAATAAGCAGCGGTGGAGCAAGAATTCACATCCTCTACTTAAGTAAAAGTACTAAAAGTCCTGCATTGAAAATGTGACTTTAAGTACATTTTCCTGATCATACTTACATACTTTTAATAAAAGTACTCAATGCAGACAAATGGCCCCTGTGACACCTTCACAATCCTGGTTTGTCCAACCAACAGTCCAAACTTTAAAATGATTTATAAATAATGTCAAAATAATTGAGAGGAAAAGCAGCAAATTTTCCGCATTTGTGAAGCTGGAAATCTTTTTGCATGAAAATCGACCTGAACAATTGTCAGAATAGTTTCTGTCGATTGATCAACTAATGGTTTCAGCTGAACTTGTATATATTGTCAGGTACTGTAGTTTAATTCATAACAAAGCTGTCAGATAAATGGAGTGGAGTAAAAAGTACAATATTTCTGAGACGTGGTGGAGTAGAAGTGTAAAGCGGCAAGAAATGTGCAGCCATTGTGCTCCTTAACCTCGGATCCCCAGGCGGAGTTTTCTTTTGCCAGGAGAGCTTCGCCCTGCAGCACGCCGCCGCCATCTTTGAGTGGATCTACTGCATGCTCATCATGCTGTTCTACGGGACTTTTGCCTTTGAGTTCGCGGGCATGTCGGGGGACACCCTGATGGTCCTGTCCAGAGGAGGGGGAGCACGGAGCTTCTCCACCTCCGAACACAAGGCAGAGGCGGCCGGCGGCTCCAACCACCGCCAGCCAGAGAGCCTATCCGTGCTGTAAGCAAACTGAAGCGAGCTTCAGCGTCCCTGGTGGGCAACACGCACGGGCCAATCTGGAGGACGCCGACACGGAGTCGAGAGCCTGGAAGCTGCGTCCGGCATATCTATCCTCACGCTCCCTTTTGCACACGGCGCCGCTGCCGAAGCTGTTCTGCTCAGCAGTGACCAAAGACTCACAGGCCTTTTATCCTGCTTTGCAAAAGTGCAGGCAAAACTGCAAAGCGTTGCACAATGTTGCAAGTGCCTTTCTGAACACAAGGGCCAGCAAAGAGATACACATGAACGCATGAACGCACGCACGCAGTCCTCGCTGTTTGTTTTAATTCTCTTAGTGAAATAATCACTCCCTGAATTCCTGGCCGAAGTTGCCTTTTATCAGATTGGACGTCCTGAAAGGGCCTCGGATGTTGCTTCTCGCGGAGCAGAAAGCGGTTTGTTTGAATGTTTAGACGTTCAGACACCGAGCTCCGCATTGTTTTTTACTCAGGAAGTTACATAATCAGCTTTTGCTCTTTACATCACCGGTAAGGTGAAGTTTTCCAAAAAACCTTTGACAATAGATGGAAAGTTATTGTGCCAAGAACAATTTGTTTATTCCAATGTGGTTAAAATGATGTACTTGAAAAACCTTTGTGCTTTTGCCCCAAATTATGCCTGTCCTTTTGTTGGACACTTTTTTTAAATTTTTTTTTTAATGTTTTTCTGAGTGTATCTTGTAATTAAACTTATATCCACAGAAACAGCTTCATGGAAATATGGCCCAAGTAGCTGTCTCATATTGCCCAGATAAGCACTGTTGTATATTTAGTTGTAACTTGTATCATTCCTCTCAGTAACAATGACAGTCTTTACAGTTTTAATGGGACCAAACTGCTCAGTAAGGAGGGATGTTGTCATGCTGTATTTGATTATATACAGAAGTACTTTTACAAGAAAATAATGTTCAATAATGTATGCAGAGGACAAAATAATAAAAGCAAATGGGGGGGGTGATTTTGTAGTTTTATGCAGCCTTGAAGGAAAAAAAGTCCTCTTGTTAAAATGTTTTATTGTTCAAAAATCATATTTACATAATTTCCCAGGACTTATAACACAGTGTGTGTGGAAAGAATGAGATGTGGTTCACATTCAGATGATAAAATAACCCTCATGATTTTTCAGATTCCCAGGTTTTTCTCTGATACTGTGTTAAAACGTCTTTTTGGAATCTACTGTTTCTCACATCTCATCTGTGCTTTGCAAGTGTCTCGAGGCCTTGATGATGATGATGATGGTTCACACTGTTTTAGTGTCAAATAATATCAAACTTAAGAAACATCTGTTTCTCAAACAAAGACCGTGGAAGGAAATATGACAGTATGTTCCGCGTAAAGGTTTGTCCTTTGATTTCCTACTGAAACTCTAAAAACTAGTAACCCTTTCCGACTATGCCGCTTGTAATCATCTTCAGATCTTTAAAGGCTTCAGATGATCCAACTAAAACCTGCACTCACTCTGCTAGCAGCCAGCTATCTATCATATACAAATAAATGTCAGGAAGCATTCAGGATTTCTCTAACGGCCAAGTTATGAGTTGCTGACATCTGAAACTTCTTTGGGACGTCCCTCTGAGATCATCTTTGTTTTGCCTAATTGTGTAGATCAAGTGTCTGCGGGTCATTTGGTTTAATACCAAATAGTATAAAACTTAAGAAACAATATTTTAATCTCAAACATGGACCTTAGACGTGGGTATAGAGAAAATATCATTGAGTAAATAGAAGAATACAAGTTTTTTCATTAATTTCTGACTGAAAAAGACTAAAGAGTTACAGATAATTCTGAAGTTTAAGACCTTTATAGGCTTCAGATTATCCAACTGAAACCTGCAGACACTCTGCTAGCAGCCAGCTTTCTATCATATCAAAAACAAAACGGCCAACAATAATTGAAAATATCTATTTTAAATGTTAGGATGCATGCAGCAACAAATTCACTCTGATTTACAACTCATGAGTCACTAACGTAGGAAACGTCTTTGGGATATCTGCTGTATATCTTCCCCCTTCTGTGTTCACATCTCGTCTTTGTTTTTGCAGATCTTTAAAGGGTGTAGATCATCCAAAGTAACACTGAAACCTGCCGACGCTCGCGGCTAGCACCGCGCAGTATTTATCAGCTCAAAACACTGACAAAACTACGACGAAAATGTCGATTTTTCTTAAGACGTTAAAGTGGTTCTGAAGTGTATCCGCACACTCCCGTGAGCTTTGGTCATTCACTTGTTTCGGGACAGAAAAGCCAAATAGTTGCAAACAACAAACTCTCTCGAGCGGTTTGAGTGTGAAACAAACTGCAGGCGTGTGAGTGTACGCTGTCTCTATGGGACAAAAATACCAGGTGGCTCACTCATATTTCAGGTTACTATTGAGGGGCTGCGAAGTCATAAATCACAGATGAGACCTCTTTGCTCTGTCCAATGGCCAGAGGTCATCTGCACCCACCCACACCCATCCCTGCCCTGCACACCCTCCCAGCTGCCTTTCTCTTACTGGGTTACAGGAGCACGAGGGCAGCTATCTATACATCACTGGCACTCTGCTCTCACACACACACACACACACACTGGTACACAGGCACTCTAGAACTTGAGGTTCTTCGGGACCTCCCAGGGAAACTCCTTCCTGCCAAAGTGTCCGTAGCAGGCCGTCTTCCGGTAGATTTGTCTCTTCAGGTCCAGGTCCCTGCAGCACAATCGAGCAATAAGAGATCAATTCGGGCACTTACGGCTTAAACGCGTCCTTACTTTTCCCGCGGCAGTCGTATTCGCGCACGACAACATTGCGTCGTCAGTTCAGCGCTGACCTGACGATGACGCCGGGCCTGAGATCAAAGTTTTTGTTGACGATCTGCAGCAGCTCCTTCTCGCTCCTCTGAGAGGAGCCGTAGGTGAACAGGGAGATGGACAGTGGGTGGGCTACGCCGATCGCATACGCCACCTGAAAACACAGACGAGAGACGCACTAAAGCTCTGTTGATTTGAGAGTTTCAGTTATTACAGTGGTCTGCGTTTCAGGGTTACACTGCATGGCCAAACGTATGCGGACACCAGAACATTACACCAATTCCAAATCCACATTAACCTGCTGCCTCTAACAGCCTCCGCTCTTCAGGTTTCAGTCTTCCCGCCAGATGTAGGAACCTGGCTGCAGGTGATTTGCTCCCATTCAGCCACAAGAGCACTAGTGAGGTCCAACGCTGATGTTGGGTGATCAGTTCTGGCTCACAGTCCAGTTCCTTCCAAAGGGTGTTGGATGGGGATGAGGTCGGGGCTCTGTGCAGGCCAGACCAGTTCTTTCACACCAAACTGGGAAAACCATTTCTTTATGGAGCTGGCTTTCGGCACGGGGGGGGGGGGACTGTCATAATTAACCAGAACTAAAAGCATACTATTGTGTGAAATATCACTGTATGTTGCAGCATTAAGATTCCAGCTTCATTAGAACTAAGGTGCCCAAACCATGAAAAACAGCCCCAGAACAAAAGTGGATTGGGGTGTCCGCATACTTTTGGCCATACAGTATAGGTGAGATTGACTTGGAGGAGCAAAGTATAGTTGAAATAGTTTCAGCCGAGATAAATCAGCATTAAAATATCTTCCTGTGGTTGTGGTAACTGTCTCTGTTGGTGCTGGCATTCTCTTGGAAGGATAAAATACCAAACCATGAAAAGCAAATGCAGCAAACACAACTTGACCTTTGTCCAAAATTACCTAGAACCTGGAATGAACAGCTGGGCCACACGTAACCAAGGCCCGTGTATTAGTTGTCAGGTTAAAGTGGTATTGCTCCGAGGCTTCAGGGGGGAAAAGAAAAGCACAAAGAAAACGGCGAGAGACGACCCACCCCAAACCCCACAGATGTCGTGTATATTTTCGGAAGGCTTTGTGTCGGAAAGGGACCCCCCACCTGCACCAGCACCCTCCTGCACAGTTTGGCCTTCACCAGAGACTTCGCCACCCAGCGGGCAGCGTAGGCAGCTGAGCGGTCCACCTTGGTGTAGTCCTTCCCAGAGAAAGCCCCGCCCCCGTGGGCCCCCCAACCACCGTATGTGTCGACAATGATCTTCCGGCCCGTCACTCCAGCATCACCCTGACAGAGAATCCCACAAAGATTTACACTTCCGTTATAAACACAATACATTTTTTTCAAATGCTTATGAAGAAAATTGTGGATCTTAAATGTGACTGCTCTTCAGTATCTTGTATTGTTTTTTTTTTTACATGTACTCTAATTAATTAAAAGGTATATAAATGTGCAGCTGCATTAAGATAAAGGATTCTGTTACATCTTGTTTAATCGGGCTCCAAAAGTGAAAATGTGCTGCGCTTTTCGTAAAAAAAAAAAATCACATGGAAATGGAAATGTTTAGCTGCAATTAACAATTCTTCTCACGATTGAGTCATCTGTTAAGTTTATCGATAAAATAAAAGAAAGTAGTGACAAAGGCTCAGCGTAATTTCAAGTCCTAGTCTAAAATGTCCAAAATCTAACGATATTCGCTTGTATTTGAGCTGCTGAAACGCAACTAATGTTTGGCATTTGTCCTCCATCCAACGCTTTAAACATTTAATTGATCATCAAAATTGTAGACACTTGATTTTCTGTCAAACAGCTTATTATTCGATTAATAGTTTCAGCAATAATATGGGTTAGAGCACCAAATCATCATTTTAAGCATCTTCTCGTCTTTCTGCACACTGCATAACTTCATCTACCTCTAAGGTGCACGGAGAAGCGAAACAGTCCGAAATCGTCAAGTACGAACAGCAACCCAACAGCGATAGCAACATGTTTTGGCTTGTGCTCTTCATCAGAGTCATCGTAGCGCACATCACAGAGAGGATTTTAAATAGCATTAAGATACTACAAAGCGTTGCGGGAGTTTTGACCTTTCCTCCTTTGGTTAAGGGACATTCACCGCAGCCTCAAGACCTTTACCTGCGGTCCACCAATCACAAACCGTCCGCTGGGCTGCAGATGATAGATGGTGTTCTCGTCCAGGTACCTCGCCGGCACCACGGCCTTGATGACCTGCTCCTTCAGGGCCTCCTTCTGCTCCTCCAGGCTCACGCAGTCGTCGTGCTGCACGGAGATCACCACAGTGTGAACCCTCTTGGGGATCACCGCGCCGTTGTCTTGGGTGTAATGGACCGTCACCTGGATGGGGGGGGTGGAGGAGAGGTCTTTACCGGAGATATTACATTGCATTGTGGTTATATAACATCTCTGTTAAAGCACACAACGTGATATAAGTGTTTCGACTGTGAGCCATAACGCAGGAAGGAGCGCAAAATATCCTCTCAATGTTTCCACATCCGCAGACAAACGCCCTCTTTTCATGTTGGGTGAGTGTTGGGGCGTCTCCAGTGAGCTCAAAGCACCAATAGGACACCTCTGTGGCACAGGATGAAACTGCTGGGGGGGTTGGGGGGTGTTGCATACCAGTACGCTCTGGTTGGTGTCTGCTTGTAAGCACATTCTGGAGGACCCTATCCCCGTCCCACCTCCTAGTGGGTAACAAACCACCATAGCCGGATTTAACTGACTATTTAGATTTTATGTCATGAGAGCGTCTGACGTTTAAGGAGGGTATTAGTGTTTTAGGTCATTCAGAAGGCGGAGTGCTGGGATTAGTGAGGAGCAAAGTCAAACCACGCAAGGACCTCTTATACACACACCTGTAAGTCTCGTTTGTGTGTGTGTGTGTGTGTGTGTGTGTGTGTGTGTCGTGTCCAGGTTACACTTCTGGCCTTTGGGGATTACGTGAAGCAGCAATCAGATTGTGTTTGGAAGTTACCAGCAGATATGGGATGGGAACCTCCAAACATTAGACACAAACGTGGGAAGATTCGACTTCAGGACAGACCTGTGAATACGCCTGGAAGGTCTTTAACTGGGATGTTTTACACGGACATCCCCGAATTAGTGAGGTTAAATCTTTATTCGTATGATTCATTCGACAGAGGTTGCAGTGTAACATCTATGACGCTCAGCGCAAATTGTTCCTGATGTTTATGGAAAGATTACGGACACGAAGAAAGAACCCCGGTGAGCGTGAAGCAGAGTGTAACTGAAAGTTAAAGTTACATTTCAGCGCATCACCGTCAGCCATTGGAACAGGCAGCTTTAACGGTCTCCCTGAAGAGGAAAAAAAAAGGCTTCTTATGTGATTTCTTTGGTCATTATGTGATGGTTTAAGGGCATCACCTTCTTCTTCTGGTTGGACGATTATAAGAAGACGTTAGGAAGGGAACCTTTATTGTGGCAGATTTGATTTGTCGAGCCTGAGACGGGCGACAAAGTGCTTTGCTTGAAATGTGATTGGAAGACGTTTTAGCACATTTTAATTCTAGCCACAGTGCGTTTGGGTCCCACCTGCGTCTTGGAGTCCGGGCGGAGCCAGGGGACGGTCCCGTTACGCCTCAGTTCGGCCATCTTGGCGTTGAGTCTGTGGGCGAGGACGACGGTGAGCGGCATGAACTCTTCTGTCTCATCCGTGGCGTATCCAAACATCAGACCCTGTCCTCACAGATTGAGTAGAGTTAAAACTAATGAGTTATGTTTAGTCCCGTTCGTAGCAGCCTGTCCTTTACTGTACACAGAGAAAGAGCTGGACTTGGAGGCGTTCAGTAACTGACGAGACAGAAAGGTCTTTTAATGACCTTTAACTTGTCTTTGATTCTACGGTTTTCAGTCTCTTCGAGCATTTCTGTGAATAACAGCATAATTGTGTGACCACAAGTTCTCCAAAACCCAAATGGGAGGGTTTGTTAATGTTAACAAAACAGTATTTGTTGTTGTTGTTGTCGTGTTTTTCCAGATGACCTGGTCTCCAGCTCCAATGTCACTCTCCAGGCGATCAACGTGAACTCCCTGTGCAATGTCAGGGGACTGCTGCTCCAGGGCCACCAGCACGTTACAGGTCTTATAATCAAAGCCTGAGAAAGAGACAATGAGGAAGGGACAGGGGGCGTGCAGAATGAACTCCTGTTGCATTAGAGAAACTCCTGGCTGATATCACATTGGTCCCACTCACCTTTGTCTGAGTTGTCATAACCGATATCGCGGATGGTTTCCCTCACCACCTTCTGGTAGTCCACGCTGGCTCGGGACGTGATCTCGCCACACAGCAGCACCATGCCAGTCTTACACACCGTCTCTGTTTCAACGCACGGAAAGAGGACGTTACACGGCGTGCTTGTCTTGACGCCGTAAAAGTCTGGCGAGCTGTGCTTTCCTCGGCAACTGTGGCCTTCAGACAACGCCGCCTTCTCAAATGAAGCTGAAATCATTACAATCAGTCAGACTGGAGTGATTATTGTTTTTGATTTCAATCAAAGGTTAATTGAGAAAACCATATTTTTTCCTTTTTTTCATGCTTTCACACATCAGAAGAGTAATTGCTTGCAAAGTGGTGTTGTCGTGCCAGTATGACTTAAAAGGGCCCTCCACAGATTTAGCATTGCACTCGTTTAACACTGTCGGACTGACGACGGACGGTTTGAAAAGAAGTAGACATTACCCACGATGCAACTTGACCGTTATTTCAGAGATTTGACGTAGCCTGCAGCAGAGACGAGGCGCCACAGAGGGCTGCCGAGCTCACTCCTTTCTGACTCCACACCCGCAGATTCTTTCCATTTTCAGACCTGTAGTCTTCAGAAGCAGCGAGCTACTTTTGTCCCATATGCAGTAGCGCTCCCCGACACCTGGAAGCGGACTTTGAAGTGTAAAATCACTGGAGTTCCCCCCCTTTTAAAGAAACCGCATTGGGGCTCAAGCAGTGCTTGCAACAGCCAGGTAACATCAACCCGTAACTTTTCCCCTTGCTTGCTAAAAAGAAAATTGAATTACCAACAAGTTTACAAACGCAAATGAGTCGGGCTCCGTCCTCCTCAGGGTGGAAGCAGTTCGCAGGGTGCGAGTGCTCGCCACTTTAGCTCCTGACTGGCAGCTTCCTGAAGGACTTGAAGAGATCTCATATAAAGGCATCGAGGAGCCTACAGCTCGCTCCTTTTTTCTTTTCTTTTTGTGGCCAAAAGGTTGAATCAAGAAGTGATGTCAGGTAGGTGAGTTGGCAGCGATTGAAAAGTAAAGAAAGAATGAACTGTGACATACTTTCACGTCACTTTGTTACATGTTCATCCCTTGTATAAAACCTGTTGTAATAGGGGA
>CM022492.1:21863429-21879726 GCA_011952105.1 Coreoperca whiteheadi
GGAGCAAAGTCAAACCACGCAAGGACCTCTTATACACACACCTGTAAGTCTCGTTTGTGTGTGTGTGTGTGTGTGTGTGTGTCGTGTCCAGGTTACACTTCTGGCCTTTGGGGATTACGTGAAGCAGCAATCAGATTGTGTTTGGAAGTTACCAGCAGATATGGGATGGGAACCTCCAAACATTAGACACAAACGTGGGAAGATTCGACTTCAGGACAGACCTGTGAATACGCCTGGAAGGTCTTTAACTGGGATGTTTTACACGGACATCCCCGAATTAGTGAGGTTAAATCTTTATTCGTATGATTCATTCGACAGAGGTTGCAGTGTAACATCTATGACGCTCAGCGCAAATTGTTCCTGATGTTTAAGGAAAGATTACGGACACGAAGAAAGAACCCCGGTGAGCGTGAAGCAGAGTGTAACTGAAAGTTAAAGTTACATTTCAGCGCATCACCGTCAGCCATTGGAACAGGCAGCTTTAACGGTCTCCCTGAAGAGGAAAAAAAAAGGCTTCTTATGTGATTTCTTTGGTCATTATGTGATGGTTTAAGGGCATCACCTTCTTCTTCTGGTTGGACGATTATAAGAAGACGTTAGGAAGGGAACCTTTATTGTGGCAGATTTGATTTGTCGAGCCTGAGACGGGCGACAAAGTGCTTTGCTTGAAATGTGATTGGAAGACGTTTTAGCACATTTTAATTCTAGCCACAGTGCGTTTGGGTCCCACCTGCGTCTTGGAGTCCGGGCGGAGCCAGGGGACGGTCCCGTTACGCCTCAGTTCGGCCATCTTGGCGTTGAGTCTGTGGGCGAGGACGACGGTGAGCGGCATGAACTCTTCTGTCTCATCCGTGGCGTATCCAAACATCAGACCCTGTCCTCACAGATTGAGTAGAGTTAAAACTAATGAGTTATGTTTAGTCCCGTTCGTAGCAGCCTGTCCTTTACTGTACACAGAGAAAGAGCTGGACTTGGAGGCGTTCAGTAACTGACGAGACAGAAAGGTCTTTTAATGACCTTTAACTTGTCTTTGATTCTACGGTTTTCAGTCTCTTCGAGCATTTCTGTGAATAACAGCATAATTGTGTGACCACAAGTTCTCCAAAACCCAAATGGGAGGGTTTGTTAATGTTAACAAAACAGTATTTGTTGTTGTTGTTGTCGTGTTTTTCCAGATGACCTGGTCTCCAGCTCCAATGTCACTCTCCAGGCGATCAACGTGAACTCCCTGTGCAATGTCAGGGGACTGCTGCTCCAGGGCCACCAGCACGTTACAGGTCTTATAATCAAAGCCTGAGAAAGAGACAATGAGGAAGGGACAGGGGGCGTGCAGAATGAACTCCTGTTGCATTAGAGAAACTCCTGGCTGATATCACATTGGTCCCACTCACCTTTGTCTGAGTTGTCATAACCGATATCGCGGATGGTTTCCCTCACCACCTTCTGGTAGTCCACGCTGGCTCGGGACGTGATCTCGCCACACAGCAGCACCATGCCAGTCTTACACACCGTCTCTGTTTCAACGCACGGAAAGAGGACGTTACACGGCGTGCTTGTCTTGACGCCGTAAAAGTCTGGCGAGCTGTGCTTTCCTCGGCAACTGTGGCCTTCAGACAACGCCGCCTTCTCAAATGAAGCTGAAATCATTACAATCAGTCAGACTGGAGTGATTATTGTTTTTGATTTCAATCAAAGGTTAATTGAGAAAACCATATTTTTTCCTTTTTTTCATGCTTTCACACATCAGAAGAGTAATTGCTTGCAAAGTGGTGTTGTCGTGCCAGTATGACTTAAAAGGGCCCTCCACAGATTTAGCATTGCACTCGTTTAACACTGTCGGACTGACGACGGACGGTTTGAAAAGAAGTAGAAACATTTTTATTCCATGCATGCTTCCCCCTTGTCAAAACCTGGCGCCTACATTACCCACGATGCAACTTGACCGTTATTTCAGAGATTTGACGTAGCCTGCAGCAGAGACGAGGCGCCACAGAGGGCTGCCGAGCTCACTCCTTTCTGACTCCACACCCGCAGATTCTTTCCATTTTCAGACCTGTAGTCTTCAGAAGCAGCGAGCTACTTTTGTCCCATATGCAGTAGCGCTCCCCGACACCTGGAAGCGGACTTTGAAGTGTAAAATCACTGGAGTTCCCCCCCTTTTAAAGAAACCGCATTGGGGCTCAAGCAGTGCTTGCAACAGCCAGGTAACATCAACCCGTAACTTTTCCCCTTGCTTGCTAAAAAGAAAATTGAATTACCAACAAGTTTACAAACGCAAATGAGTCGGGCTCCGTCCTCCTCAGGGTGGAAGCAGTTCGCAGGGTGCGAGTGCTCGCCACTTTAGCTCCTGACTGGCAGCTTCCTGAAGGACTTGAAGAGATCTCATATAAAGGCATCGAGGAGCCTACAGCTCGCTCCTTTTTTCTTTTCTTTTTGTGGCCAAAAGGTTGAATCAAGAAGTGATGTCAGGTAGGTGAGTTGGCAGCGATTGAAAAGTAAAGAAAGAATGAACTGTGACATACTTTCACGTCACTTTGTTACATGTTCATCCCTTGTATAAAACCTGTTGTAATAGGGGATCACATGCTGTGTACATATATATATAGGCTCCTTCTTTTCCTTTCGGCTGCTCCCTTTCAGGGGTCGCCACAGCGAATCATGCGCCTCCATCTAACCCTGTCCTCTGCATCCTCTTCACTCACACCAATTAACTTCATGTCCTCTCTCACTACATCCATAAATCTCCTCTTTGGTCTTCCTCTAGACCTCCTGCCTGGCAGCTCCAACCTCAGCATCCTTCTACCAATATATTCACAGTCTCTCCTCTGAACGTGTCCAAACCACCTCAATCTGGCCTCTCTGGCTTCATCTCCGAAACATCTAACATGAGCTGTCCCTCTGATGTACTCGTTCCTGATCCTGTCCATCCTCGTCACTCCCAAAGAGAACCTCAGCATGTTAAGCTCTGCCACCTCCAGCTCTGCCTCTTGTCTTTTCTTCAGTGCCACTGTCTCTAAGCTGTACAACATCGCTGCTCTCACCACCGTCTTGAACACCTTTCCTTTCATTCTTGCTGATGCTCTTTTATCACACAACACACCTGACACTTTTCTCCACCCGTTCCAACCTGCTTGCACTCGCCTCTTCACCTCTTTTCCACAGTCTCCATTGCTCTGAACCGTTGACCCTAAGTACTTAAAGTCCTGCACCTTCTTCACCTCTGCTCCCTGTAACCTCACCGTTCCACCTGGGTCCCTCTCATTGACACACATGGATTTTGTCTTACTGCGGCTAAGCTTCATTCCTCTGTTTTCCAGAGCAGACCTCCATCTCTCTAGATTCTCCTCCACCTCCTCCCTGCTCTCACTACAAATCACAATGTCATCCGCCAACATCATAGTCCATGGAGATTCCTGTCTAACCTCATCTGTCAGCCTGTCCATCACCAGAGCAAACAAGAAGGGGCTCAGAGCCGATCCTTGATGCAGACCCACCTCCACCTTGAACTCCTCTGTGGCACCTACAGCACACCTCACCACGGTCTTACAGCTCTCATACATGTCCTGCACCACTCTAACATACTTCTCTGCCACTCCAGACTTCCTCATGCAATACCACAGCTCCTCTCTCGGCACCCTGTCATACGCTTTCTCTAAATCTACAAAGACACAATGCAACTCCTTATGACCTTATCTGTACTTCTCCATCAGCATCCTCAAAGCAAATACTGCATCTGTTGTGCTCTTTCTAGGCATGAAACCATATTGCTGCTCACAAATGCTCACCTCTGCCCTCAGCCTAGCTTCCACTACTCTTTCCCACAACTTCATTGTATGGCTCATCAGCTTTATTCCTCTGTAGTTGCCACAGCTCTGCACATCTCCCTTGTTCTTGAAAATTGGCACCAGTACACTTCTCCTCCATTCCTCGGGCATCCTCTCACTCTCCAAGATCTTGTTAAACAAACTAGTCAGAAACTCTACTGCCACCTCTCCTAGACACTTCCATACCTCCACAGGTATGTCATCAGGACCAACTGCCTTTCCACTCTTCATCCTCTTCAACGTCCTCCTCACTTCACTCTTGCTAATCTTTGCCACTTCCTGCTCCACACCAGTCACCTCTTCTACTCTTCGTTCCCTTTCATTTTCCTCATTCATCAACTCTTCAAAGTACTCCTTCCATCTTCCCATCACACTCCTGGCACCTGTCAATACATTTCCATCCTTATCTTTAATCACCCTAACCTGCTGCACATCCTTCCCATCTCTATCTCTTTGTCTGGCCAACCTGTACAAATCCACCTCTCCCTCTTTAGTGTCCAACCTAGCATACAAGTCCTCATATGCTCTTTGTTTGGCCTTTGCCACCTCTACCTTCACCTTACGCTGCATCTCCCTGTACTCCTGTCTACTCTCTTCAGTCCTCTCAGTGTCCCACTTCTTCTTTGCTAACCTCTTTCTCTGTATACGCTCCTGAACTTTCTGGTTCCACCACCAACTCTCCTTGTCCACTTTCCTCTTTCCAGACGACACACCGAGTGCCCTCCTACCTGTCTCCCTGATCACATTAGCTGTAGTGGTCCAGTCATCTGGGAGCACTTCCTGACCACCCAGAGTCTGTCTCAGCTCCTCCCTGAAAACTAAACAACATTCTTCCTTATATATATATATATATATAGGCTACTGTGTGTATATGTTTGTGCACCACTTCCCTCTGCTGGAGAGAAACTCACCACAAGCCACTTTGGCATCGGGGTCCTGCCTCAGGTGAGCGTCCAGCACGGCATCGCTGATCTGGTCACATATCTTATCTGGAACACAAGGAAAGGATTGAAATGCAGCGACATCCCTTTCCTCGTGTGACCCTCTGCTGCATTTCACGTTCCACACGCATCGTAAATATCAGATTTCACTGCTCCATCAGAGTGCCTCACCGCACTCCTGTTGGGAGCTACGAATAGCCTCGGCTTGGTGAATGCGCGACAGTGTGACATGGCACCCCGTGAAATACGATCCTTTTATGAAATATGAATGGATCGTTGGGTGCACAAAATCATCTCCCTCTCCTCAAGTAATGTTAGTAACTGCAACTGAGTTCTTTAAAAAAATAAAAATAAATCAGCCAGTAGGAATGTTACAACCTACCGTCAATGCAAATGAACCCGTTTCCTCCAAAATCAACTTTCATTTTTCATAACTCTGGTGCAGCAAGCTGCCTTATTCTCGCTTGATTCAACCTACAGACTCATTTTTAAACAGCTAAAAGCAAGCTGAAATACTCTTAAGTGCACCAACAAATTGTTTGTTGTTCTGGTTTTAAACTTTCAGGACTAAATCATAGACAGAAATCTCTATAAGATCAGGGCTTTTGCAGATTTAACGGTTCAGTCAGTGGCTACTTTCACTTTTGATACTCGATGTGCATTTGTGCTGCTTCAGTGCTAAGTAAAATATTGAAAGCAAGACTTTTTCAAGGATTAGTTTTACTCTGTGGTGTTGCTGACACGTCCACTTGAGAAAATGGTCTCAACGCCTCTGACACCACTGGAGAGGGAGGCTCCAGCTTCTCATATAAACTGAATATCTCTGCGGTTTAGGACGAAAAAGTAGCTGCAGAGTGGCAACGTCCGTGCACGTTCAGTGAACTCCTAAGCATCCTATGCAGCTACAGCGCAGGTTTTCCCTTTGATTATGTGCTAAAGCATGTTGGCCAATGGCGCAAATCTAATGTCATATCTATGTAGTCCAGGATTCGTGCTTTAAATACAAACTTGCACCATAAACCAGGCAAACTACTTTTTCTTCCACGGTGCCTCCATGCACCCCTCGGGATTCTGCACATTCCCCGAAGTCGTCAACGGTCGCTGAGACGTGGACGCGCTTTAACGCGTGAAAACGAACCATCGCTCTTCACGCGCAGCCTGTAGCTCGGCGGCCCCCCACTCACCAGGATGGCCCTCTCCCACAGACTCAGAGGTGAACATGAAGGCGCCGTCGTGGGGAGCGCGGCCGTGGATCCCCTCCGTCGTACCGTTCATTCTGTGCCGCTCGGGGCTGCCGGGCACGCCGCTAGGCTGCGGGGAGAGAGCAGCAGGCAGCGGCGGCCGTGGGGCGCGAGAAGCCTCCCCGTGTTCCTTATCAAAACAGGAGGACAAAGGCGGGCCAGGCTGCGTGGCAGACTCCGGCTGCAGTCTAATCTCACAGTGAGAGGGCGGTGCAGCCGGATAACTCTGCACTATATAAGGCAAAGGCAACACACACACACACGCACACGCACTGTGTAGGGGGGGGGGGGGTGCCATGTGAACCACATGGGAACCAGCGGGTTAGACCATTCAGAGGTGAGAAAAGGGGACGTGGGATTCCTTTTTTTTTTTTTGTCCCCTTCTTCTTCTTGGAGACACTTTTTTTTCTAGAAAGGAAACCTCCCCATGCGCTGAAAGCTCCCACTTTTGTAAGAAAGGGGACAAACTCACCCCCCCCCCCGGATGGTCAAACTGGCCGCCCTGGAATCAGACCGCGGAGCGTTCAGTTCACGAGAGGTTTTACTCTGAAGCTCGTCCACCGACTCGTTCATGCCTACGCCGTGTTTCTTTGCACCTGGGGGCCCCTGAGGTCTCCGATGGGGCGCCTGTGGCTGTGTACACAGGCGGCTGTCCGCCAATGGGACAAGTCAACGCTCAGATATGAGCTGACGCAGGGAACAAGGGTCTGCACCTCGCTTTACTTTAAATAGCAATGAAACTCCACTTATATACACCTAAGTCCCTGGGACAGTTGGTGTTCAAGAGCAGCTTTGTACGTTATGTGAGTTAAAAAGAAATAGAAAATTAAGTGCACTTTGTTTTATATTGTCCTCTATAGGAGCTGAAAAAGATTAGCTTTTGGGTAACCCTTTATTTATCATTAATAAGCAATATACACACATGGTTTATAACACACTATCATTTGATTCTAAGTTGATATAAGGTCTTTTAAGTGTTTATTGATGCATTTGCCAACAACTCTAACTCCTCGTGTGAAGCGTCCCTTCCCTGGATGCTGCTGTATAAACCGATAATAACTGATAATATGATATAACACAGTTGTACTTGTATGAAATATGTCTTTATAGGATGCGTTCTAATTGTTGACCGTTACTGTATATTAATAAGCACTTAAAAATGTCCTTATATATGCTAATCTATAGTAGACTAGATTATTGTCAAGCACTTTTTGCTTATTCAGAATGCTGCAGTCCAAAACCAAAAGGTTTGAACACATCACTCCTATTTTAACTAACTAACTACTAATGATACCTTCTCATCTTCTTCCCTTTTTTATTGTAACACCTTCTTATCTTATAAGTTTTTGTCATGTATGAAATTTGCCAAGTCTGTCTGCTTTTTATTTTGAAGCACGTTGAGCGCGCGCCAGTAACAACATCATGATGCGTGATAAATAAATTTATTACACCTTTATTAACTGCTCATAGATGATAAATGTTACCATCTTTGGTTGGGAGAAGCTAAAATACTGAAAAGACAAAACAACTGAGCCACGTGGATTAAATGAGGGAATTAAGATATCTTGCTTTCTAGACATTTTCTGAGAAATTAATCCATCATGTTTTTTTTATGATGGTTCTAATAATATTTATATATTTGCTGGGACACTGTGGTATTGGAGTAGATGTAAGCAGCTCCCAGAATCTGTCCAGCCAGTGAGAGACAGCTCTAAGCCGGTTTGAGTTTTAAGTGGACTCCTTCACCTTCATGCAGCAATGATGCGTTGACAGAAGTCTTTATTTATATGTATTGAGTGCCACGGGACCCTACGTGGGATGTTCAGAAACCCTTTGTATGAAGCTGTTTTATGCTCTGATAAACTAAGAAATCCGGGACTTTGTTCCACTAATCGCACGTGTAGTTTGGCTTTTACATAAATAGCTGCATTAGTTTTCGAACAATGTGCATTCCCACAGGAAACAGAAAGAGATTAGTAGAGACCATTTAAAGAGTTAAAGCTGCCCAGTGCAGGCTACATCTGCGAGCTCATATGCTGCAACAAAGCTCGCTTTGTGTGTTTTGTCGTCAGGGCCGAGCTGTATTGCGGTGTTCTGAGCACTAGATGTCAGCCTGATGCAGAAGCACTGTTTACGTTTAGCCTGCCTACAACACACTGCAGCGTAAATATGACCTTATTTCCTATGATCAGCTATGACGTTATGGTCACCATAGGCGGACAACACAACCACAGCACATTAACCCACAGCAGCACTACTGAAGAGTGAGCAAACAGGAAGTGCGTGCATTAGGAGACACATCCGATCACCATATATCATTTAGTGACAGACTTACTATATTACCACGTTTCAACAAAGAGCACACTAAGTAAAGTAGGGGACTGTACACATGAAATGTGGCTCTCTGGTTATCTAATTGCACCCTCTGGGGAATAAATTCTGCCGCCAGAAGCAACCAACAACATAATGACAACCACTTTAAAAAAAAACAATTGTGCAGCTGCCAGTGGGGGAAGAAGCATTCAGATCCTTTACTTAAGTGAAAGTAAAAGATACCACGGTCTAAAAATAGTCCATTACACGTAAAAGTCCTGCATTCAAAGTGTTACTGAAGTATCAAAAGTATAAGTACTCATGCAGGATGGCTCCTTTCATTGTTAACTAACTTTTATATGAATACATGTAAGAGCCTTTTAATGTTGTAGTTTGTGAATGTGGAGCCACTTTTAGATATTTTGTATACTACTGGGTAGATTAGAAGTACTGATATGATATGATTCAGTACTACTGCATCATATCATAGAAGTATATCATATGTTTTTGTATGTAAAAAGTAACTAGTGAGTGTCTCATAAATGTAGAGGATTAAAAAGTACAATATTGAAGTGATGAAGTGAAGCAGAAGAATAAAGTAGCATAAAATGGAAACACTCAAGTAGAAGTATGCCAGAGTGTTCCAGTTGCAAATATTAAAAGTGAAGGTGATTTCGTGCAGCAGTGCGGCTGCCCGAGGCGAATGCTGCGATGTCTCCCTCTACTGTGCGGTTCCTCACTTGTTCTTCAGCCACTTTTTGTACACGTTAATGTCCAGCAGTGGTGGAGTGCGAGTACATTCACATACTTGTGGACTTTATACTTCCGCTCTACCACATCTCAGAGGTTGCTTCTCAGATTGCGATTTTTCACACACTTCCTGTCCAGTGTTGTTTTTGTATAGTTTCTGGGACAACAATGGAGCTCTATGGCGCAGAGGAAGAGGACATGTCAGGCTCTGGATAGCACTTGTTGGACGTCTCGTGGCCACGTCTGTTGAAGTCAAGGAGTGGAGTGTTCATTAAATAATTACCAGGCAGGTAAACGGAGGGGCCACAAGGCAGGCAAAATCCAAAAAATCCACAAGAAAACTGGACAAACTCATCCAGGAAACCACGGGAAGATACACGGCAGGGAAGAAACAACGAAGGTTGACAATGGTCACGGACAATGACGAACTGGCCAGGACACAAGAGAAACACACACAGTAAATACTCACAGGGGCAGCACGAGACAGGTGAAGACAATCAGGGAATTGGGGACAGGAAGTCAAACTAGACCAAGACAGAGGGGAACAGACGAATACCAAAATAAAACAGAAAGTCCTAGAACAAAGGATAAACAGACATTTTCAAAGTAACACAAGAACCAGAACCTGGAACAGACAACTACATAGCAAACATAAAATGACCTAGGACACACTCCAAAAACAGACTACTTCCAACATAACAAAACTTGCACCAAAACCCCCCTTAATACTAGAAACCCAAACATAACTAACACCAGATCCCCCAAATCATAACAATTCCACACCAATCCTTCGCTGCCCTTCACCGGTTGCCTCCCAGTTTTGGAATCGATTTTTATAAATTGAATCTTCTACTTCTCATTGAGCCCGGCTGAAGTTCTCGCGGGGTCTCAGGCAGACAGCGTTAGCTCTGTTTTATGGCTTCATCCTAACTGTGCGTGTGTGAATATAACTTGCATTTTTACAGGTTGCAGCACAGCAGAGGACTTTGCGGTGGCGAGCGAATGTGAGTAATTTTAGCAGTAATCCAGGGGAATTATCACAAAGTTGTCTGTCTGATTTGGACGAACCCGTGTTACACAACTGTTTTTATTTTCTCACAGTGAGAGGGGGCAGATGGTCAGTTAGTCTTCATGTATTTTTCCCAGACAGAGACGCCTGAAAAGCCGTAACTGGCATCCAGAGGACTCATTACTGTGATGTGAAGTGCTTTGTACAGTCCAACACTGATCTGAAATCTACTGTCACAGTCGGCTCCCAAATACTTGAGCCGCTGATTTGGTCTCTCGCTCTGGAGCTGCTTCAAAGAGGCCGAGAGCAGCTTGTGTTACAGCAGCGCTGGTACTGCACTTACATTTATGCCACTGCAGAATGAAAATCCACCTGCAAAAGCTTGAAACAGGCAGCCTAAGACGCTGGTGTGTTCCTTTTGAGCTTTAAACTGTACGGCCAAAGAAGAATATCCCCCCATATACAGAAATCTAATATATGTCCTGCCCCTGGCTAATCAGGTTGATGGATGTTCAAATGCTCCATAAAATGACAGACGTATTACAACTATTTATCGTGGCGAAGTGGAAGTGAATCCCATTTTATTATCAACCGCGCCATGCTATCAGTGGTGTATGTCTGGGCCCTGTCCTCATATGCAGTCTCAGTGGGCCCCCTTCACTTCTTAATGCACCCATTCTCACACTATAGCACCTCTTGCATTTATTAGGGTAGTTAGTAATGGACTGGTTATACCACATTTAAGCCAATATTACTTAAAATAATCTGTGATACTGTATGGACTTTAGTCCTGCATAAAAACCAGCACATTTCAGCAGTTGTGGGAAACGTATGCCGATCCTTCACTTAAGTATATTATAGTGTTAAAGTACTGCCCTACAAGTAAAAGTCCTGCACTCCAACACTTACTTAAGTAAATGAACTGTAAGCATTATCAGCAAAATTTAAAAGTACTTGAGTAACTTAGCATTTCAGCTGTCTTTTATCAACTGTAAAAATTCAATTTTGATACTTTAACTGTGAAGTTTACTTCAAGTGAGCAGTTTAATGGAACGTTGCCTTCATTGCTTCAGTCTTTATTATTCCCTGACAAAGGTGGACCAAAGCCAACTTGCATTTTAGGCGTCTGAGAAAGTTTTACAATAATAACCAACTGATTAAGACATTGACTCGAGCAATGTGAGCCTTCAGCATTCCCTTCGTTATTTACAATGACTTGAGCTCGTGGACCTTTCAGTATGGAATTCTGGAATAGAGATGATGGTTTAACAATGTGTTTAAGTTGTTTCCATCGTCTCAAAAGCTTGGAAAAGAAGGATTATTTTATGATGACTTTATCTCGATTAACGTATTTATAACTATACATACTCTGTGCTGCATCTGTAATGCTTTGCTGCAGACGTGTAGTTCTGAAAAATGTAAATGGCATTGTTTTATTTTCTTTGGGACGTTTTGTAGTATCAGTCGATAATGTCTGCACTGTCCTGCGCCCTGAATCTGGTCTATATTAAATTGCGGTGTCCTGTAAGAGAGGAGGTTTATATATATATATATATACGCGCCACATGCGAGTGCAAGGCTGCTGGAAAACAACATCGCCTGCACTCTGACTCCACACCACTAATTTACTTAGATACACAAGGTTCGATTTCAGTTAGATCTTCATCAGGTCAAAATGATTACCACAGCCACATGTGTACACATCAATAATCTGTAGTGGCAGGTGTGGTTTGAACTCAATGAAAACTCAATCAGTTGTACAGATCGCAAAAATAATAAGTATTTATTTCCTTATATTTGGAGTCAGAGTGCACATTTTCATTATTGTAAACCTACAGTGGCTGAATATCATCACATATTGAGATGCACATAATAATCTATTTGCATATATTGTGGATTACAGACAATGATATACTTCAATATAATATAAGCAAGCAAATCGCCAAGGTCTTAAAGGAGTTAGATAAGATTGATACCACTCTCATGTCTGTACACGGCAAATATGAAGCTACAGCTAGCAGCCTGTTAGCTTAGCTTAGCATAACGACTGGAAACAAGGAGAAACAGGTTGCCCTGGCTCTGTGCAAAGGTAAGAAATCCACCTACCAGCACCTCTAAATCTCATTAATTAACACGTTTATAAAATGTTCCGTACAAAAACCGAAGTGTAAAAGTGATACGTTGCATTTTTTAAACGGTGGACTATTTCTTGGACAGGAGTAGTGACTTCCTTAAGTCTTGTCATTACCGTGTGCAGATATGACGTTGTTATTTGTTAGATGTTAGATGTTTGATGTTATTTAGTGAGATTTAGACGTGCTGGTAGGGGTGTTTTTTTTCCTTTGGACAGAGCCCGGCTAGCTGTTCCCTCCTGTTTCCAGTCTTTATGCTAAGCTAAGCTAACCAGCTGTTGGCTGTAGCTTCATATTTATTACATAGAGATCAGTGATATGGACCATCTCATCGAACTCCCAAAATGTCAAAACCCTGCAACTTTAAACTTTAAAACCCTCCTCGTATTCAGCCCCACTAGGCTCCGCTGCCTGTAACGTGCACGGAAAGCATGAAATGTCAACAAGGTGAACGAGACTGCTGACCACATGAGGATTTTAAAGGGTGCGTGAAGGGAGATCCTCAGCCGGAGACGGATCCCACAGCAGCACCTGGCCCGCGGTGAACTCCCACCACAGGATTAATCCAATCATCTTCAGCCGCTCAGCTAGTGGCAGCTGTTGCACTGGGCAGATTTCCAAAAAGGAGAGCGAGGGAGGAGAAAGAAAGAAAGAAAGAAAGCAAGAAAGAAGGCACAAAGAGTCTTGTCTTGCCAACGCATCACGGCCTCAACGTTCCCAAACAGATCTGAGCGTCAGTAATTCCACTGCTGTTTTCCGTAGCTGAACGGCTTCTCGACTTAGTGTAAAAGTTGGCACCCGGTGTTTGATAGCGAGAGGCCACGGGCAGACCAGTGACACAAGGGTGCACTGTTTAGTCCCCCGGGCCGCCACTGTTTTATGTGCCAAGACTCGACCTTTGTGCGCCGACCACACTGATGTGTTACTGTAGCTTCTCTTCAGTCTGGATGTCTCTCTGACACACACACACAATCGCTGCATGTTTTTAAATAAAGCTATTTACAACCTCCCTTTTATTTCCCCTTCAGTAGCTTTTAAGGCTGTGAAAACCATCTTATTCCGCTCTTTTATTGAAGCTTTGTGATGAAGGAAATATCTAAACACAAGGCTCAATGTTTTCTATGGCTGCACCTGCAAATATAAAAAAAAAATAAATCCAGCCACACGTGTTTGGAACAGCTGACCCATCGTCAGCTTGTTAGAGGGCTAAATTATTCAGATATATTAAGATACCAAAAGATGCCAACCATATTCATGCACTGCAAACACATTCGTAAAACAAAATAAATGTAAAAAAACGTCTGACTTAATAGTACAGGTAAAGAATTGGTTTAGAGATGGTTTAAAATGGCCAAAACTGGCCCATCTACGTGTAAATAATATTAACTGAAATGATACTGAAGGCCTCTGCGATGAACATTTCAACATCACTCTCGCGTCACCTTTTCACTCATTTAGGTTCACAATCAGTTACAGGCAACTTTCATATTAATAATTACTTAATAATTAAAAACCAACACAGTTTTATTTTGCATATAGGTTTTTTTTTTAACGATATTTTTGACATATTCATTTTGTTTAATTTTGTATCAACAGCACTTAACATTCTGCTACTTTTTCAGCTGCATTAATCTACGTTTTTTTCCCCTTTAAGCTACTGTGCTGCAGGTCTGGAGACATCTGGCCTCCAGCATGTAAAAGACTGACAAGACTGACAGATGCAATGAGCACTGGCCCTGGACTTGTATATTTTGCAGTTTGTTTATCAAGTCTAGAATAGAATTGTTTAGTTTTAAACGATTTCGTTTTATATATAATTTTGTAGCAAGCTGTCTGTCTAGTGTTTATTTATCGCCAATTTAGTTACTGTGTTTGTTCACCCCTCATGTCTGTTTAATGGTTTAGCCAGCAAGTATAAATGTTCCCCTCATGCGTCATTAGTTAGGTCCTTTTAAGTCACTTAGTTCTGTTGCAGTTGTATTTTGAGGTTATATCTGTTTTGCTGACCTCCTTTTAGGGCCCAGTTTACTTAATAACCCCTTTTGCTTTGCCTTTTGTCATTTTTTGCCCCACCACACAAAGATTTTGAAATGACCAAAAATAATGTTCATTATATGAATGTTTCATATTTTATTAATTCAGTTAACTGTAACCGATTACACTGTATGAAGATCTGAAGCATAGATGTATTCCAAATATGGAGTTCCACAGGGATCCGATCTTGGGCCCTTACTATTCTCCATTTATATGCTACCACTTGGTAGCATACGTATCATGAAGAATATCAGTTACTATTTAAATGTTGATGACACATAACTATAGCTCTCATTTGTCACTAATGACACCAATCAATTAAACAACAACCTCCACATGTGCGTTGCAGATATCAGTAATTGGATGGCATCAAATGTTCTACATTTAAAGTCAGAAAAATCATTATCATAGGTTTAGAATCATCACAGAAGTACGCATCTTGGTCCCCTCTCATCCAACGTTATTAACTCCTGCAGAAACCTCTGTATTATTTTTGATAACCACCTCAATTTTTGACCAGCATCCAATCAGGTTTTTCCCCAATTAGGCCTAATATTCAAAAATCTGATCATTTGTATCTGCCAAGATACAAGAAAAAGTAATTCATGGAATCATTTCTTCGCGGTTAGATTACTGCAATGCAATCCCTTCTTGCCTCACACAACAAAACATCAATAAACTTCAGCTGATTCAAAATGCAAGACTTTTACCTGTAACAGAGTATTTCTACGCTATAGTATCGCCACGTTTACTAAGGTAAAAGGTCTGAAAAGCCTACTTCTTTAAAACATGGAGATATGATATATTTGCCAACATGGAAGTGGTCATAATGTGTCCTTTTTGAAAGATTATTTAATATTTGTTTGGGGTTTATAGAAAACGTTGCGTAAGGCTTGTCTTTGCACTTCTTTGTTCACAGCCTCCGTGAAGCCAGATGGGCTGAACGCTGCTGCGAGCAGACAGGTTGCATTTCAGGACAGACAGTCCGCGCTCCGCTCCGCAGCGCCCCGCTCCGGCCTGCCGCTGCACTGCGAGGAGAAGCCGTGTCAACCCGGTGAGCGACCGCCGCTGAAGAGACAACGCCGCTGTCTGCACTCAGGTAGGAAAAACCCGACATGTTTCCGTTGTTGGACGAATCCAGTCTCAGTGCAATCGCGCCGAAACAGCACGATGAGCGGTCCCAATTCTCCATCGGCATTCGTCTTGTCACTTAATATTTTTTTGCACGAGATGGGAGAGGTTGGGCCTCCTGCGCGTTTACACGTATGGGAAATAGCATGCGCATGAATGGGGTGCGTTTTGCATGCATCATGTGTCAAGCACAGACCCTCCTGTGCCTGCTTATTTCGCACGTTTCTGGTTTTACAGCAAGGCTTTGGCTGCCTTCTATCGATCCTTCCATCCAGCCCGCAATGACCGTGAACGGAAACGTGTTTTTGTTGTTGCGGCCGTCGTCGTCGCCCCGGCACCGGAGGAGCGGTCGCCTGCCCGCAAACACGGCATGTCGCACGTTTTCTCCCCGTTCCCAGCAAAAAGAAAGGGGTGGTGGTAGTAGGTGGTAGGTGGTGGTGGTGGTGGGGGGGGGGGGACATGTCTCCATCATCCTCCGGTGCGGGTCCTGCTTTCGCTTCGGCCACACGGAGATTGCCGTTGCGCGCGACAACAAGACTAATCCGCCAGAATATTTCTAATCTCATTATTAAAGGATCGCAGGCGGACAATAACGCAATGCTATTTCTCTGATATTTATTTCTCTTTTCTTTGTGTCGTCTGATTTGAGCGCGTGAATGTGGCTGTACGGACTCCGCTGCTCTCTCTCTCTCTCTCTCTCGCTCCCGTTATTCTGGATCTTTCGCTTCTTTCTTGCACGTGAAGGCCTACATGGCTTCTACGTAGCTTAGTAGTACGTGCAACACAAATGGGCTTTTTTTTTTATTCTTAAATCCTGCATCGACAGCAAAAACAACACCCAAAACCCCCCCACCCCCCCCCCCCCACCCCCCCCCCACCCCCCACCCACCCCCCCCCCCCCCATCTTCTTTCTTATCTATTG
>CM022492.1:21879751-21912657 GCA_011952105.1 Coreoperca whiteheadi
TTTTTTTTTTTTTTTAAACTCTTAAATGAAAAAAAAACACCCCCCCCCCCCCCCCCCCCCCGGTCTATCGCATTCACTCACACGCGTCTCTACTTGTGTACGTTCATATTCTTAAATGATTTAGAGCAGAGGCTTTGGGGAATCGGAGTGATGCGGCGCCTGTGCGCAATAAATGCCAAGCCCATTTTTCACCTGCTCTCTCGCCGCTGTCACACGGCGCGAGCAGTGCACCAGGGCTGCTTATCTGACACATATGGACTCTCTCAGTAATCCGCCCGGGGTCAGGGGACAGGCTCTGGTCCACAGTGGGTGCATGAAAAGCCTTTTCCCCATGAACCCTTCTCCGAACCACACGAAAACAATAGGGCTTTATGCGCCTTTTGCGCGTCAGTGATGATAAAACCTGTGGTCTGATGGAGTGGATGGATCTGTTGGAATGGGGATCTCTTGTCTCTTTCCTCGCCTCAGACACCCCCATCTTCGTATGTGTGTTTGGGGGGGGGGCAGTTTTTTGTGCGCCACTCGTTCCAAGGAGCAGGGGAACTGGCGCGTTGGAGGCTGTAACCGCAGCTGGAAGCCATTCCAGTGGCCAGATGACCTGCGCAGAGGAATGAACGACATCTCAGTGTCATTTTGTGAATGTTTGGATGGACTCCCGACACGACTTGCTCCAGGGGAAACGTCCTGACGCGGACTCCTCCCTTCCAGAGAACTGCTCAGCTTGTAGTTCACATTAAAGGGATGGCTTCAGAGCCCATTTTGTCGCTGTAATCATTTCTCCTGTCCACACTGGCCATGAAGGGATGTCTTCACGCAGCAACAGCAACTTCAAAACCAGCTATAAAGAGCCAAAGTGAAAACAGAACTTATGGGTTCTTTTTCAGAAGTAAGAAAATCTCATTGCCATGCTAATAACTGAAAATCCAGCCTTGGAAACAGCTTTGCTCGCTGCATATGGGCGGTGGATATTTAGAAAAACTATCCAATATTGTTGTTTATTCAATATTTATGTTTTTAGCTGCCAATTTGTAACATTTAGGAGGAGCTATTGGCAGAAATTGAATATAATACTTACAGGTGTGTTCTCATTAGTTCCTGAAAATGAGAATCGATGTGCCTTCGTTAGAATAAGCTGTTTATATCACTAAATCCTACACACTGGACCTTCTAACGAACACCGTTTCCCATAAGCCCTACACATTCACAGGCGAAATGTCGTGGCTCGACAAGATTTAGCTTCTGCCTTTTTTATGTGGTGTGACAAACTCAAGTGCTCAGACGCTGGAGCATCGAAATTGACATGTCAATTACAGGAGACAGGCTGAAATAAAGCCTGTAAATTAGCTTGAGCTAAAGCTAGCTGTGACCGCGCCCACACTAGCCTTATAGCCGGAGGGTCACCGTGGTTCGGTTTTTATATCTGTTTTGTGGTTCTGTTTGCGCGGTGCGTTTTTCTGAAACGACACATTTGTATGGTAAAACGGATGTCGAAAAGTAAGAATGATCTAATCAGTCACCGGCCATTTAAACCAGCGACGGCAACAGCCAGCTGAACGTTAGAAGCTGCTACCTTTTACGTTTTCCATGGCTCTGTTCTATTCTAAAGAGCGAATAAGAAAACGGGTTGGATAAAAGACATGTTGGCGTCTGAGCTTAGCGAAGACAGGTATTTTGCTGACCCGGAACCGGATCTGGATGAATAAACCAAACTTTATGTGTAAAACCGGTGGAAACCTGACTTAAGACAGACTTGGAACAATCTGAACCTATCCTTTAATTTTCAAGTTTGAACTCCAAGTTAATTAAGAGTTGTCTGCCAGTTTTTAGTTTCCAGTATTTCTTTGGTTAGACTTTGAATATCTGTCTCTATCTCCATAAAGTTTGGAGGACTTTGAAAACACCAGAGACGACGATGGGAGGAAGTCCAAAGCTTTAATCGTTCACGTAATAACGGAGTCTAAGTTGAATGTCATGCATAGGCTGTATTTGGATGTTGTCAATGAACTAAGCCAACACAAATTCATAAGAATTCATCAAGCGGTTGAAGGGAAATCCAAAACTTCAACATGGCCAATACAAGTGTAAACAAAATGTGGTTTTATCCTCCCAAGGTGCAGGTTCGATGAAACGATCACTCCTCTGAATTTGGCTGCTGACCCCATCGAGTCATCAGCCTCAGGCGACGCGGCTTTCAGGCGTCAAGAGATTATGAGATGAATCCACGCTGGAAGTGCTCCTGGTAGCAAAGACTGACGTGTAGGCTCAAGTCCAAAGGTGACCGCATCCAGCCGGCCGGCCGTTCGTTCGTTTTTTTCTTCTTTGGAAGGAGCTGCCTGAGCAGCTTAGGCTGGCAAAACCAACAACATCACTGAAATTACTTCTCCACAGCTTTTATAGAAGGTAGTCAGATTTACTGGATTTGACCCTGATATCTGCATCAGAGCTGAAACAATTAGTCGATGAATCCGTTGACAGAAAATTAATCTGCAACAAAAAACACCCCATGTTTTAATATGTTAAATATTCTCTGGTTCCAGCTCCTCAAACTGTGAAGATTTGCGTCTCTTCTCAGTTGTTTAAGAGTGTAAACTCAACATATTTAGGTTTGGGGCAAACAAACAAAAAAGCAATTTGAAGACGTCCCCGTGAGTTTTGGGACACTGTGTCCCTATTTTCTGACATTTTTAATTGCCAGAATGAGTAATCCAGAAAATAGCCAACAGATGAATTGATGATGAAAACAATTGTTAGTTGGAGCCCTAATCTGCTTCCTCCGGGGTCTTACTTTTGACCATTGATTCATGTTTCGGGTGATCAAACATAAAGTTTATCATTGTTGCTTCTTTTATCAAACTTTTACAGTTTTGTAAAGACAAATCGATCGCTAGGCTTGTCAGCGCACTCGTGCACATGTGCAGTGAGAAAAAGGGAAGATAAATCGGGCAGAAAAGGAGCCGTTCAGACGTCTTTCCGATTGCGTCGCCTCGTTGAAGAGGAGAAGAAATGCCGCAGCGGGGCTTGAAACTGCATGCTTGTACGCGGTTAATTGCCACCGTGCTGACGGAGGACTTAAGTGAGTGTGTGGTGGCGGATCGGATCGTAGCTCCGGGTCTTGTGTGCATATTGAAACATGCAGCAGCTGGGGCGTCTGATCACTAGAAACCCTGCACCATGACACACACAAGTAGGAAGAAGAAATCCTCATATTTTGAATTCCGTGCCTTCAGCTTGGTAGACGCTTTTACTCCTCTGCAGACTTGCAAGTCAAGCTGTGGTTATGTAACACGTCTCTTGTTTTAAGAAGCTGCAGCGTCTGTAACCTGAAAGGAGGACGCGCGGAAAGGGAGCAGGGTGTGGTGTGCATCCATGGAGGTATGGAAGCACAGGTGGGGAAACGTGACTGGTGGGCGCCACAGATACCAAACGTGCGTTTGGAGCTGCCAGTCGCTGCGGAGCAGGAGGCCCACGTGCAGGCAGGGCCCTGCAAAGATGTTTCCCCCTCCGGCGCTTAGATGGAGGGCAAAATGGAAACGGGCTCCACCTCCAGCCCCCTCCACGGCAGGGATGGGCCCTCATTAGAAAGGTAGAGCCAGTCCGTGGCTGCCGGGAGGCCGGGGCGGGAGCACCGAGAGAGGGAATGATGGGGAAAGTAGGTCAGAGATACGGAGGCAATCAAGCATGAGAGCAGCGTCCTCGTCTCTCAGCTGAGCTCCGAGCAGCGCTGGCGAGCAGGCGGGGCGGTGCAGAAACGCCTTTGTTGCTGGGTTTGATCGGTTTCAGCACCGAAGCAAACCGATGATGAATCCGTTAGTCAAATTACGTGAAATGAATCGACCCATTTCGAAATGCTAAACATTTTCTGCTTCCAGTTTATCGAATGTGAGGAGCTGCTGCTTTTGCGCTGTCTTGTGATAAAGTGATGGAATGTAAGTCTTTGGTTTTTTTGACTGCAGGTCAGACAAAACAAGCATTTTGAGGACACCAACTTCGGCATTTAGCACTATTTCTTGATATCTAATAGATAAACCCTTAACACCCCCCCCACCCCACCCTGCATACTTCAGAGCTGAAACCATTAGTCGAATAATTGATTAACTGATGGCTGCAACTAACAATTATAGGTGACATTTTCAGATATCCAGCAAACAGTCTAAAACCCAAAGATAACACAGATATAAAAAGCAGCAAGTCGTCTCATTTAGGAAGGGAATATTTGCCATTTTTGCTGGGTTAAATAATTGTGACAATGAATTTGATTGCAGAATTGTTGTCGATTGACTAATCGATTAATCGGCTCATTGTTTCAGCGCTGAATTGAGTGTTCAGACACGAAGCCAGCCATTTTGTGACAATGGATTAATAACTTTGGCTTCTGAAATGAGAGGATTTCCCTCTTTTCTTTGCCTTATATGATAATAAACTGAATATCTTTGGGCTTTCTGTTTGTGTGACAAAACAAGCAATTTTGACGACGTCAACTCGTACTTTTGCTTTACACTGTTTTCTGACACTTTATAGACTAAACCTTTTAATCAAGAAAATGATCAGAAGATGAATCAACAATGAAATTAATCACCAATTGCAGCCCTTATCTGCTTCAGATCTGTATGAAAACGTCTTGTAGCTGTACTTCAGTGTTGTAGTATTACATTAGGGGCTTGGAAGAAACAGATTTAAAAAACACTGTGCTTCTAATGGTATCTTTTAGATTAGGTTAGACCCTTCGTGCCCGGTAAACGCCCGCACCTTTCAAACACCAAAACCTCCAGTTTGGAGAGCAGGTTTCCTGATTTGAAGATTTGTTGACTCAAGCCCGAGCCGAGATAACCGGTTATTATTGTCAGACTTGCCAAGCAGAGCCACAGACGACACTATACAACGGTTTCCTCCTTGACTGGAAAACTCATATCTACGTGTAAAATCTGCGGAGTTCCCCTTAAGAGAAATCGACATTTTGGGGGTAAAAACCACACGCACAGTTTCAGGCTGCAGAGCCGTCTTCGCGGTTTGCTCAGGGGGGGCCCGGGGCCTGTGCCAAGATCCCACTTTCACACTGCCCTGAGAGGAACGGGCTGCATCAGCAGACCTTTGAGCCTTTTTCCCCCTCATGAAGCTGCGACAAAGGCCGCTGTCATGTTCCCTTTCTGCAGCAGCAGAAATTTGTGTGCGCGTATTGTCCCAAAGCGAATCATCAAGAGGGTCTGGTCCTGACTTGCCCGCCCCAACACAACGAGCGACAAACGGGTGTGTTGATAATAAAAGCTCTCCTGTTTACAGAGTAAACTACACCTATTTGACAAACACGTGTAATATAACCGGGGGGCCGACTAATGTACATTCCCGCCGTAGCCATGATTATCAGCTAAAGGATCCAGTTCTTATCAGCCGTGAGTTTGTTTGCTCTCTAACCGCCTGAGCACCCGGACGCAGAGGGAGCGGCCTCTCACAGGGATTGTCTTCATTGGCCAGGGTGCAGCTTTCTTCTTGTTTGGATTCTGTCATGTGTAATGCTACAATGGGAGTTTTGTCCGGGAGCTGTGTGTGAGCACTGATGGTACACTGTTCATTAGAATCTCAATGGGACACACAAAACATCACTCTACCATTTTATAATATCCTCTTTTTAAATGCAGTTTTGCACTTTTTTTAAAAGGATACGGTTTGTGTTATTCTATGTTTAACTTATTGTCAACAACATCCCAGGAAAAGATGAAACCCAACTATGTGTTAGTCGGTCTCTGCATACTTTCTGACGCCACTGGTCCTGTCTGGGGCTCCCAGCTCCACGCCAAGCCTGGTTCCAGACCTCTGAATCGCAGCCTCCATCTCCGATTATGTCAGTGATTCAAATAGGTCTGGTGTTGTGCTCATTGTGCGGCTGTGTCCACCGTTTGGAAAACCCGACGGCGCCAATCAGAGCTTTTGTGGGCAGGATTGAGAATGGGGACGTTATGTTCCTGCACCAGCGGCAGAAAATTTACGAAAGACATGGCCACGAAGATGGCGGCGAGCGTGGAAGAGGTTGATGCAGCTGTACAGGTTGTAGTGAGTATTTGGGGCATCAGGACGGTGTGTCTGGGTCTGAGTCAGAATTAACTACAGTGTGTGTGTGTGTGTGTGTGTGTGTGTCTGTGTGTTCATGGCGATGAAGGAACATGTCACCCAGTGCAGCAGTGAGGCTCACTGATGTGTCTTTAGTAGTTTTAGGCAACGGTGAAGCTCTACGGCCCAGAGGAAGGAGATATATCGGGGTTTGGATACACACACAGTACTTGTTAGTGGATACATTCATTGTTGGTTTTGGTATTTTAATAGGATTTGTTGACAGTAAGACAAAATAGAATAATGGGAACCATTATCATCTAACCAAGTGATTCCCAACCTTTCTTGCCCCCCACAGCCGTATCAGATGGGCCTCTGTACCCCTTTATGATACCCTTCGATGGATGGGGTGGCTTTATGTAATTGTTCAATGGTATTTTTCCAGTAGTTTCGGATAAGTTTGCACTTGTACTACTGCAGTATGAAGTGACAGAAACTAGTAGTTTACTCGGGTTGGTGGAAAAACCGAGGCATGTCTTTTGCAGACAAACCATATTGGGACCACAACTACAAAGACCTCCATCACACAAATGTGTCATCTTACTTGTCAGTGGATTTTTCTCCTAAATACAAATATGTGGATACATATTATGAAGTCATAATTTGTATTTGTATTTTTCCCCCTGGTTGGAAGTCACTGATCTAACCGACTGGGGTAGAAATCTTCAAGAGAGCAACTGAGGCGGTAAAATATACTAAAAAGATAAAACCCTTTTGAAAACCCAGAAAGGTCGTTATGTATTAACATTGACGAAAGGATTGAAATCGTTAAACCATGTTATTTGTATTTATACCAAATATTTGATCATTTAGCCTGATTATTGGCTAATGTGATACGTTTACTTTATCTTAATTTTAATCTATCTGAATAAATTGTTGAGTCATGAGGCCAAATTAACACAATTTTCAGCAGAATGTTTAGTGAATCAATACTTTGTACTTATATTTTAATATGTCATTTGATTGATTGTGATATGGGTGATCAGTGCATTACATAAACTGGACATGTTGGTGTAAGACCGGCCTTCCAGGAGGATCGTGTTTTAAATTGTGGTCCATTTAAAGTGTTTTCTGACCTGATCTGCCTGCCGCTCTGTCCCCCTCGTGCCGCCCGTGCTGAGCGTGGAGAGCGTTTGTTTGAACGTCCAAGGTCAGGAGAAACGAAGGTCACATAGCTGAGCCAGGTGTGCCCTTTTAGAGCAGGTTTTATGGGGCGGAGTAACCTTGGCAACAGTTTAGGCGTTGCTGCCTGTAAAGACACAATTGCATCAGGTGCCGTCACACATCACTGCATGGTGTTTTGGGGAAAAGCCTGGAGATGAACCAAAGGCATCAAAATATACTTAAAGTACCAATAGTACAAGTACTCATCATGCAGAAATGCCCTTTTAAGAATAATGTATATTATATTATTGGATCACGATTACTGATACATTAATGTGTTCGTCGCTTTGATTTTGCAGCTGGTAAATGTGGCGCTGGTTTTGATGACTTTATATACTGCTGGGTAGCTCATGCATTTACCCCTCAGGGATCAATACAGTCTTGACCTACAATAATACATCATCATTTATTTTTGGATTAGATTTTGTATTGTTAATCTGATTCTGTAAAGTAACTAAAGTCATCAGATAAATGTAGCGAAGTAAAAGTACAATATTTCCCTCTGAAATGTCGAAGTAACATGAAGGGGATATTATACTCAAGTATAATAATATGTTTACAGAGTCACTTTGTCTGTATATGCGGAGTGTTCGTTCAGTGTTCTGTCTTGTGGTGTAAACTGTATTTTACTCTGGGAGGTGACCTTGGGTGTTGTGAAAGGCGCCATTAAATAAAATGCATAATTATTAGTGTCCATCCATCCATCTTCCTCCGCTCGTCCGGGGGCAGCAGTCCAAGCAGAGACGCCCAGATTTCAGCCGCCTGTATCCGGGATCTTGTCCTTTCGGTCATGACCCAAAGCTCATGACCACAGGTGAGAGTAGGGACGTAGATCGACCTGTAAATAGAGCAGCTCAGCTCTCTCTTTACCACGACAGGCCGGTACATCGACCGCATCACTTCGGAGGATCCGCCAATCCGCCTGTCGATCTCCCGTTCCGTCCTTCCCGTCACTCGAACAAGACCCCAAGATACCTAAACTCCTCCACTTGAGGCAGGAGCTCTCCACCAACCAACCTGGAGGGGACAAGCTGAGACTCGGCGGTGCTGATTCTCATCCCCGCCGCTTCACACTCGGCTGCAAACCGCCCCAGCGCACGCTGAAGGTCCTGGTTTGATGGAGCCAACAGGACGGCATCGTCTGCAAAAAGCAGAGACGAGATCCTGTGGTCCCCAAACCGGACTCCCTCTGCCCCCTGGCTATTAATTTTAATATTTTTAAGGTCAAGTACATGTACCTGAACATTTAACCCAAGTACAGTTCTTGAGTAAATCTACTTATTCAAGAACCTTCCTCCGCTGAAGAGGACAAACATTACTTCAACTACTTGCATTTAATCAATGCTGATTCATTTCCATTGATACATAATATTGACGGATGATAATTTTGTAAGCTAATGGCATAAACTGTCTTTGGGTCACTGCGGGCTTTAAGCGCTAGAGATTAAAGCGAGTCATGTTAATGTGCCAAAGTGGGCATGAGGGTGAAAATACAGATCAGAAGGGGGACAAATCTGCATCACTATACAAACACGGAAAGAGCCGCTCGGATGCCAGGACTGATTACGCCATAAGCTCCCTGCGCTGGCTCGCTTTGTAAGTTTGTGTGCGTGCGACAGAGAGTGATTGTGTGAGAGGGCAGTGGGGGAAAAAAAAAAATATATGATTCGAATTGAAAACTGCTGATGTAACCAGAGGCTTGGGCTTAATCTGATGTGTTATCCTCTTTTTATGAGATTTGACGCAATTCACATCTCGCACGGTTGAAGGAGCGTGTCGGGACTGTGAGGTTTATTGGCTGCGGTGCAATATAGCAGCATCCCAGTGACTTATTCTGTGCCGCGGTATGAAGGCTGCACTTGTTCAGAGGTGGTTGTTTAGGAAGTGAAACTAGTGAGAGTGAGGAAGGGCGTGCACATGGGCAGAGGGGGCTATTTTTATCTGTGAGGCTGTAACATGAAGCGCCGACCCCACGTCAGGATGTATAAATAACTGGTTTTCACAGGCACAGTGTCTGTTTACATTTCGTGGTGACAGACTGGGTCCAAGGCGTCCATGAAGTATGCCGTCATTATATTATATCCTTAAAACCAGGCGTTCTTCCTGGTCAGATACTTTGCATGTGAAACGTGTAACTTGTCATATGTTTGAAACCAGTAACGCGACGCATCCCGGCCTGACAGCTTGACCCCGTCCTGATCTTCATTTATTGAACTCTTGCAGCCTGACCTGCGACTGGCAATGGACTACATGAACAACGCCTCCAACAGCTACAGTTCTGGAGACACCATGAGCTCCTCCTTAGCCAGCATGACCATCAGCGACCAGCACCACCAGGAGAACGGAGTCCAGATGGGACACAGAAGCCCCGGAGACGCCAAAATGAAAGGTCAGACGCGAGACGCACAGACAAACCGGTACTGCCAACAAGGGGACGCGTCCGCTGTTAATGAACAAGGCTAAATGGTGAAAGTAAACATACAAAATGAGTGGGTGTTCAGACTGAAAACAGCCCCGCGTTGAGTAACAGAATCACGGGTCTGAGGGTTTGTCAAGCTCAAAAACACTTCACAGCGTTTTATAAAACAAGGAGAGAGGATTTTTCAACTCTGTAAATTTATCACGAGGTAAACGGCAGAAATGCAGCGTTCGTGTTACAAAGTAATCTACCAAGAGCGTTCGCTTGCACGGATTTTTTTCTGGCCAACGCTGCAACGCTGCCAAATTCAAACGCATTAGGGGTCGGAGTTGGTTCGCGGCGACATAATCCCGATGACATCATCCACATTATCTTCTTATCATTACATCATGGGTGAGCTCTGATGTCTTGACACGATCCAGCACAGGAATTCGCACTCATCATCACAGTGAGCTGCTAAAAACACATGTTTTCGCCACAAAAATGAATTTCCCATGAACAATATTTTAGTTTCCAACCAGTAAACAATGTTTTTGTTTGGCCGATGTACAGTTTCCAAGGCTACAACAGATTTACTAACTGATTTTGACAAGTTTCTCTCTGGAGAAAACAGACCTATAGCTTTACACAGGTAAAAATATGTGCAGCAACAACAAAAATACCTGTGCATTTGACGTCTAAGATGAATAACATATATATATATATATGTATATAGAATGATAATGATAATATAGCTGTCTAAATTAACAACAAGGCAAGTTAAGTTAATATGCCAATTGCTTACATTTTCAGGGAAGTTCTGAATGGGAACTAAGCAGCCATGAAAATAAACATGTAAAATAATCATAGTATGCAAACATAACCTACAGTAGATTAAGCCACAAATAGTGTTTGCTTTTATTGTATGTGTTTGATTATAGGGCTGGGCGATATGTTTGAAACGGCTATAACAACATAAACAAAGACATTTTCCAATAGATATTCATCACAATATGGAAAATGTACACAAGATTACGTATAAAATAATCAAAATGTCATATATGTGGAACAAAAATCATTAATGTGTAATATAGTATAACACAGGTGTAATTGTATAAAATGTCTGCAAATGATGATTTATAATAGTTGACAAATACTGTACATAATAATGTCCTTATATCTGCTAATAAGTCCATTATATACATTCGTTTATTATATGTTCACACGCCTTCGGGGCCTCACAGGTTAAAGGTCAGCTCAGCCCAAGTCAGTCCATGTTAGTGCTTTAATCCCAGCAGATATTCTGAAATTGTTATCTCAAAGAGAAGGATTTATATTTCTCCACGCACAGTTTCCTAAAAGTCACTTTGGTCTGTATAGATTCGGGGCTGAAGCTGAGCCCCGCAGTTTCATCTGTGCTCTGTTTTAATCCCGCTTTACATAATGGATACAAGACTGCAGCTGCACTGTACTCTGTAATCCAGACATCTGGGTCAGACCCCCCCTTTAGAACGAGCCCTCTCTCCATCCCCGTGTCACTGTTGGCCACCAATTCAGTTCATAAACAATCAGGCTTTTAACGCTGCACAGAAAACATCAGCTTCTTCAATGTCCGAAAGGGTTATTAATGAGCTTGTTCGTCAGCTGCAGAGTTTGTAAAAACAAATAACAACAAGACAGACAGTTCAGCTTGGAGCTAATAATCAGCTTGAGTTTCTTCCCTCTTATCCCAATCCACCGTATGGCCCAATAGTACGTAGCCTAGCTTTCCCCAGTTTACAGCCCTCGCTCGTGCAGTCGTTCTCCCTGTTTCTGCTTCCCATCACCTCGCGTGCGAACAGGAAGCAGCACGCGGAGTCAGGTCCGTCTGCGGCGGGAAACAGCACGCGCGTCAACGGCGAAACACAAAGTGAGTATCTCATTGATCTGTTTGAGTAGAAGACGTAGTTCAGCGGAAATGGTTGACTTTGGAAAGTGTAGCGTGTGTGTGGTGTGAAGTTAGTTGTGTGGTCGTGGTTAGTCTAAAGGAGATGCAGAGCAGGGAATTGTGTTAATCGTGGTGTAAAGAAGGTTTTGGTTATTTCCTGCATGTGGAGTCCAGTCTAAAATGTAAAAACGAAGTAGGAATTAACCATTTATTCATCTTTATAAATTTGATTTTTTCGAAACTACTCCTGAAGTAACAGTCCCATTCATTTCCCCCCATAAACAATGTCAAAAGAGCTATGATCTACAAACTACAGAGGATTATCGCCTGAACCTGCAGCTCCCCTCGCCCTCAGAGAAAAAGCTGTATCTGTTAGGGTTTGGTGGTGGTGACGGCGAGGTAAGGAGGACCCAGATGCAGACAGTAGTGAGGGATGGAGTTTTTATTCTTTCTTACCCAGCGGTGGACAGGCGAACTCGAAAAAACAGACAGGAAACCAGGAAAACAAAGAAGCACGAGGAGGTAGCGAAAACACTTGGGAAGGCTGGGAAGGCTGGGAAGGCTGGGAAGGCTGGGAAGGCTGGGAAGGCAACACGCGAACATCACACGACACCGACACTGACACTGACATAGATACAATGATCCCACACCGAGACAAGGAGACACAAGAACTAAATACCTACAGGGGAGGTGAAGGTAACGAGACACAGGTGCAGGACATCATAGGTGAACACAATCAGGGAATCAGGGACAGGAAATAAATTGACAGAGACAGGGGGGAAACAGACATCTACCAAAATAAAACAGGAAGAAACCAGACCGAAAACAATAAACATCCCCAAAACACACCCCATAACCCCCACAACATGACAGTATCGAGCCACTCGTACGCCACCTGCTCAGCAGCAGACAGACACAGTCAGAGAGCAGCTGGGGAACGTAGCCGAGCGTTCGGCAGCTAAAGAGCCGGATGTTTCCCTCAGGGGCTGGTGGAGACCAAACCCAGAGCTTAAAGAGAGAGGATACTGGACTCACAGTGCTCAGGTGACCAGAAACATGAGGTTGGATGTGTAAATAAGCAAGTGTTGCAACAAGGTGATGACGTGGTTCCCCCAAGTGCCCCCCCCCAAAAATGAGTTGTTGCAGGTTTCGGACTATCTGCTCTTTTTTATCGCGAACGAAATGTTGAATAAACGATGATCTTTATAATCGTGTTTCATGAGTGCTTATCCGAACGACGTGCTGTGGAACAAAGGCTCTGCTCCGAGGCTGGACTTGTTGTTGTTGTTAGCGCAGTCACAAACGTCGGTGGGATTTTGAACGAGGTTTTCTTAACCCCTGGAACAGAAGTTCCGGTTCCACTTCGGCTCTTTATGTGAACGTGAACATGCAGCGTAAGCGTTACTAGATTAGACGCTCATCTTTTCGGTCATTGTGGCCATTGTCATGCGATTATGAAAACAATCCAGGTACGGTGCACGGCAGCGTAAACAACGCAGGCCTTAGATGTGTTTCTATACATTCAACGCAGTCCTCGAGTCCAACGGCGTAAATTCATGGGAACTGTATTGCACGGGTCTTACAAAAACTAAGACGAAGGTGTAACTCTCGGCCATAACTGAACACGCCTGCGATGGTGCGAAAAAGCCTCTATTGACTGTCTGCAAAAGCTGATATTAGCAGGTCCAACGTCAATAATGTTGTTGTCGAAAAATGTCCTATTTTATACAGGATTTTGGTCATTGTAATTTTGTGTAATAAGCTTGAATATTGCACTTTCCTTGCTTTATCTTTTTACTTTACGTGCTTATGTGACTGTTCTGAGTGAAATGATGAAGGCCTCTCAGTGTGTGCTTCTCAGAATTGCCTGAGCATGTACAGTATATTACCTAAAAACACTACGTATCTCTCTCACATTATTTCAAATGAAGCCATTTGGGGTGAGATTTGTGAATATACTGTATTTCATTTTGTCCTAACAGTCCGGCGCCAAGACCTGTCTGAATATTTGCCCTATTTACTGTATAACACTGACTGTCGCCAAGTCTATTTCACAGCTCACATGAACGTTAGTTGTGCTCGATTTCACCAGTGTTTTCACCGTCATCTCGGCTTCTTCTCGCAATAAAACCCCAAGTTTTGACCTCCAGTTTACCTGTTGATTCGCAGAGAACGAGGCGGCGCTCGGCGAAAACGGGGTGAAATCGGTGCCTGAACTCTCTCAACCAGAGAGCGGCCACTGTGGCGACGAGGTGCAACCCGGTACGCCCGCCTCACGCCACGAAGCTTGAACACCAAAGACGCCACCTAACCCTCACGGAGCATGTTTCCGTTTGTGTGCAGATTACCCGTTCATTTTTCCCCTTTTACTAATAACTTTCCTTTGTTTTCAGAGATATAATCGGAGAAAGGCACATCTTAGTTTGTTGGTTTTCTTCCACCTCGCAGTTTTCATTATCTTCAGCCCTGCAACGCTAACCCATCTTGGTTTAAATTTGGGGTTTCCTGCATGTGTGCTGATGTATGCTTTGAACCTGCTCGTGTGCCTAATATTTATAGCGCACTGGTGATGGCGAGCCGAGTGTCGCTGTGTTCTCACTCCAACACGGTGCAATAAGAGCCCATTACCCAGCGAACCTTGTAGAATCACCACTTCACGGGCCGCACAGCGCTGACTAACATGGAGAATAACGGCTCTCTGTGCCTGGAAGAATCAGCCCCAGTAGCTCCACTCCAGTCTGACTCAAGCATGCTTCGATCATAGATACAGAGAGTGGCAGCTAGTAAGAAGCGTGGTGGAGGAGAGGGTCATCAAGTTGAAAAGCCTCCTTAATCTGTTAAACAGCTCCTGAGTGCGCGAACACGGGAAATACCACAACTGACCCGCCGCAGGACGCACAGGGTCAGGAGGCGTCACGTTAGCAACATCTGTCAGATTGGGGTTTGATTTAGGCTTGAACAAATCCTATTTTCTGACTGACCGGCATCCATTTTATCCCACGGCAGAGACGTCGGCGGAGACAGGCGGCGCTGAAGCAGAGCCCTTAGACATAGAGAGCACCTCGTGTGAAGACGAGGGGCAGCTTGGTATGCCTCCCGTCCCTGGGCTCTCGCCTCCTTTCAGCTGCTTGTGCGTTCAGCATCTTTATTTGGGACATTTTGGGAAGCACGCTGGCAGTAGGCTCCTGAAGGCTCGTCGTCATCGCGAGCATGCCAGGAGGCCAAGAAATAATCAGGCAGATAAGCCCTCCGTAAAACCACAACTTGTTGTTTTTTTTACACTGTGGTTTTTGTTCGGATTAAACAAACAAGATATGACATGTTAATTAAAGAGCTTTGGGCCCGGCTGGCTGTAGCCACCTGCTTCCAGTCTTTGTGCTAAGCTAAGCTAACATGCAGGATATTGAACATATAACATATTGAACACACAGCCACGGGAGTGGCATCGATCCCCTCGTCTAGTTCTCTGCAAGAAAGTGTATTTCCCAAAATGTCGATTTATTCCTTTAAGTTTAATGACCAAAGCTTCCTGCTGCTCTCGTGTTGGTCCTGAGTGCAAAATGAAGCATACTTTCTTTTTCATTCAGCATCATAATTGGAAAAGAGTGGTTTATTTTTTTTTTTACGGCGGTTGTTCTGTGGCTTCGCTCTTTTTTTCCTTTCTGCTTGCCCTGATGCTTAATACTTTGCTCCTTTCAGAACTGCAACTTGATCATACGCAGACTCAAACACGGCCTTTATACTGAAACGAAAAGATGGTTACATCCTGGCTATTTCAGTGCGAGCCGAGTGGCCAAACCGCGGGCAGATTTAAGGCTCCTGCGATCTGTTAAACAGAAGCGGCGCTCCCAGTCGAGGGGGAAACGCCAGAACACTGTTAAAAACGGTACGACGCGGAGCACCCGCTGAGGTGTGCTACTGCTACCCCATGACAGCCACGCTGACCTGTCGCTCTGTTTTTGAATGATACGTTTAACAGCTGTTTGCCAGGCGCTTTCTGCATTAACTGAAGACATGCTGTATGTGGGCTTTGTATTGATTTCTTTGCAGTGAGTGAGTGTATTACTGTATTACTCAGTCATGAGGGACAGAAAGTCGTTACTGATCATGCGCTAATGTCTTTTCCGTCTGTGTCCTTATCAATCAGCGGCAGGAGGAGCAGCTTCAACAGGTAGGCTTGTTTTTCTGTTTTATTGATCACACTTAGACTGTATTTATTTACTGCAGACGAGCGATATGAATACAGTTATAACTCCAGGTGGAGTAAAAAAAAAAGTAACCCAGAGAGGACGGAGCTGTTCTCTGCAATCTGTTTTCATAGTATGTGCCATGTATTGACTGATTTGTCATATATTGCTGCTGCTGTATTACACAGTCTGGAGTGTGCCACCTGAATAATTAGACTTTAATAGTTCGCTTCATCGTGGGAAAAAGTAAGGTCGACGGCGACATTTGTTTGGGGGGGAATGCATTATTTTACAGTCAGAAGGAGCCCTGGAAAGACTTTATATCATATTTTAATCACTTTTTTACAATAAAAACACATATTGTAGTGGTCTGTTGTTCATTATGTTCACTGGAATGCATCATCTGTCCTCTCGCTCCCCTAGTGTGATGCATTACTGTCCATTTTCATCTCATGTTATTTTGATGTGTTCTCTGGTTTTTTTTTTTTTCCCCCCACTGACCACGTCTCACTTCATGGTCTTGCATCTTCACCTTCTGTAGCTCTCGCAGTGTTTTTTCTTTTTCCTGATTAAAGAAACACAATAGCCTGTTATTTTCCTCATGGACATCAATTTTCCTAGTTGCGTTCACTTCTTTGATTTTTTTAAAATGAATTTTTTTGGTTTCAATGGGGAGATGGAAAACGGGTGCTGTGAATGTCATCATTAATCTGCTTTCCAAACAAATTAGCAACGCCTGGTTCTGGAATCCGCAGTGAGTTTGCTTTTGCGGGCGACGGATCGAGGCCTGCTGCAGACGGAGACGCTGGGGAGGGCGTTGACTTCGTGGGAGCCCCCTGCTCCCCGGGCCCCGGAAACGAGGCGGTGGGAGAGTGTGGGAAGAGGCTAAGGGACTCCTTATGGGCCTCCGAAGACCTCAGCTGCGGGTCAGAGATTAGACGGGACGTGCCGGCCAGCAGGGGGAGCCCTGAGTGGACTGCAGCTGCGGATTCTCAGAGGGCGATCAGCCTGGACGCCTCCGAGTGCCTGGCTGAAATGAGCAATCTGTCTTTAGTTCGCAGCATGGCTTTGGAAGACCTGACGTCCATCGGAGACCGAAGCTTGTGGGTTAATCAGGGAGAGGAGCTCATCTCGGCACAAACAAAAGGTGGAGTGACTGCAGATGGAGCGGCTTTAAAGTCCCGCAGTGACTCGGGAAGCAAACATATCCCCCCAGAAACACGACAGACGCCTCACACCCAAAGTCTCTCGCACTCTGACTCTCACTCAGAAGATGTTCACCCAGCACACAGCAGTAGGAACATTTCCGAGAAGGATAGCCTATTTACCAAATTGCCATCTGGCACGGCAACTGAAAACAGCAGCAGTGACTCATCGTTACACAGGGCCAGCTATTCAAGGCCTGACATTTCTAATGACTCAGACATGAGGAGCAATGTGGCTCAGACCACCGGTACTGCTGAGCTCCAGAAAACACCCCCCCAAAGCTCTCCAGCCAGAAAGTCTTTGGTGCCAGTCGCTAATTTCAAAGGTCTGTTTGCTGTCATATTCACCAGTTCAGAGTCCTCTTCAGTTAACTCCTTCCACATCTTTCTTTTACAACGCAGCTTCTACTGTGTGTTATGCTGCACTCTCCCTCCGAACCTTTTTCAATGGACGTTTTCTATGACCCGAGGAGAAGCTTGTTGTCATCCCTCCCCACGTTAGCTTTTTGTTTCATCTCTCCATCTCTGCTCACTCTGCCGGTTATGCAGCCCGAAAAAGCCACTTTTTGTTTTCCACGAGCACTTTGCCGTCACCGTGCATGCTGCATAATACCCCACATCATTTGTTGCTTTGCCATGCGGATGTGTTTAGGCACACACCAGGAGGCAAACGTGAGAATTGGCTTCACCTGGGTGGATGCAAATGAGAAATTATAGATATTAAACTTAAAAAAATATAAAGTCTGCTTCTCTCTTCTGTCTGTAGCTCAAGCAAAGATGGACAACGGCTCTGCAGATAAGGTATGTGACCAAGAACATTGTTTCATCATTTCTTTTACTAAAAGTATAATTCTTCTTTGTTACGGCTTGGAACATATTGCTGTAGCTTTTTGTCCATCTTTTCTATCAGTAACTGTACCATTGTATTGTTGAGATCTGGGAACGTGGCGACATTGGCCCAAGAAACATGAGCAGAAGTCAGATGATCAGACGCATAAATCTCCAGGTTAGACAAAATGATTTGGAAGAGAAAATGCAAATTGTTACCCAAACTGTCTGTTCTAAACAGCCGTCACATGTCAGGTACGGACAGACGTCCGGGTTCAACTTTGACCCCCCCAAACTCGCCGTAGTTTTCCTGCGCAACGAGGAATCGTTGCGCTCGTTTCAAATCTTACCTCCAAATAAAGTGGCTCAGATAATCTGGCTCGTTAACGGCCCCTCTGATCGTTGGACTGCTCGCGTTTTGAGACCTTTTAGAGCATCAGGGGTTTGTTGAAATGCCCAAAGTATGTTCAGCTGTCGAGGCGCAAATTCTTTAATGGAGGAGGTTAGGGTGGGAGGTTGTGTCTGAAGAGAAGAAACCGCTGTTCGTTTTCTGTTTCCTCCCAACACTCAGCGTTTACTTTAACCGTGACTACAATTGTTCTCCAACAGTAAACCTGCAGCGACCGATCTTTGGCCACCTGGGCGCAGTGGAAACGAGCAGTGAACGCAACGCTGACGTATTATCAGCTTATCAGTTGCTATTTTAACAAACAGCGGTTGTCTATTAACGCATCAAGCAGGTACAGAGCAACATTATCCTTCATTTGCAGGCGTGTTTGTGTCCCACCTGATTCAACGTTCACTCTCTTGAAGCTCTGTTTTTGGTCTCTACCAATATCTGGCTCTTTAGCTGCCAAACCTCCACCATGTCCACCGGCTGGTCTCTAACTGTGTCTGTCTGCAGTCTGGTGCTGAGCAGGTAGTGTACGGTGGCGGTTTTTCTTTGCCTGCTGCTGGAAGCTCCGCTGATGAGAGCTGTGGGAGTGAACCAAAACAGTAAAGGTCCGGTGGGGCCGGAAGACCAAAGCAATGAGCTAAAAGATGCTAAAACACTCCAAGGTGCTAAAGGGGACCTGCAGCTTCAGGTCACTATGAGCGACACCATTTTACATACAAGTAGTAGTTTTCTGACCCATTGCTCATATAAACATATTGATTACAGCAAGCAGTGTTTGTGCCCACACCTAACCAAAGCGTAGCCACAGCGGTAGCAGCTCAGTATACGAATCACATGAATCATTTTCATCGCAGTGATTTGAATGGTTTTGGGCGCATCAGATCAAAAAATGACACATTTTTTCCTTTACTTTGGAGCATTTGTGTTACGTGTTTCTTGCCCCGTCAGACTTCCCAGAGCTCAGCAATTACTTTGGCAGAGTGCAAAGTTTTTACGACTGATATGAACGATGACCAAGACTATGTCTAAAATAAGACCCAAGCCTTAATAAACCGGAATAATCCTTTATATCCCATTATATTTGTGAAATACCTGCATTCTTTTCCATCGTTTCTCATTTGTTAAATCATTCCTTTTGTTTTGTGGTCATTGTCATTAGAACTGTTTTTTTTTATTTTTTTTTATTCATTTTTCCTCTTCATGAAAAAGACTCAAACCGCCACCAAACCAACCTCTTCCCTTAAAAGACCGTCCATAGTCACCAAGGGCGACAAATCACGCGCTTCCTCCCGAAACGGCCCCAGCTCCATCCCCATTAAAGCCAGCAGCACAGGGCCCAGGCAGCCCGGAGTAAGTATAGGTCTGAATGCAGCTTAGATTTTAGACCTGAGCTGAGTTCAGGATGGATGGCTGCTCAGTTTCCTGAACCCTCTTGATTGCAATGTAACAGCTAAGGAGGTTGTTTAGTCAGTTTGAATGCACCCAAACCTGCACCTGAGTCCTTTCTTTTTCGTCAATTACCATGAACACTAACCAAAGCCTCGTCCACTCATCGCCGATGACACTTTGCTTTACCAGATCCGAATGTGTTGTATGAGATTTGTGTGATTACTGCATCCAAACATGTTGTTATTACTGACCTGCCTTGCACTTAAATGCAAGTAGAATAAAAGCAGCGGCAGCTTTCTGAGGTGAAAGCAGCATCTCTGCTGAAAACTAAACTACTTTTGGGTTTGTGTTGTTGACTTTCAGGGTCTTGGTGGTGCAAAGTCTCAAAGCCCTGGAGCCAAAACTTCTGCCCGAACTGCAGCTAAACCAGGTACGACTTAACGTTTAATCTCTTTCATTAAATCTGAATCCTTTTTCATTTTGATTTCTGTCATTTTATGTGGAGTAAGTTCTAAGGGTTACTTATGATGTGTCATATTTTTTGTGATACAGCTAGTGCCAAGAAACCTCCCACTCCAAAAAATGAAAAAGGTAAACGGAAAAACGAAAGAAAGAAGACAGCAACATGCACAAAAGCATTAGAGTTCGCGTTTAGCCTCGCATAGCCACAGTGCCACAGTCTGATCCGGTCCACCCTGGATCAAACTTGGTCAGCTTTTAGCCAGCAGCGCTCCTACTTTGTTTTTATTTTTATGATTCATTATTATTTCCTCATTACTTTCCTTCCATCCCTGCCCGGTGACTTGTCTTAAGACGTCTGACTCGTTGCTTCTCCAACTGCTTTAAGATGCCCAGAGTGGACAGAGCAGCCCTGGTACCCCAAAATCTCCCTCTAGCCAAGCCCTCTCTGCGAAGGCGGCGGCTGAGGCCAACAAAGTGAAGAAGGTGGCTGTGGTGCGTTCCACGCCCAAATCCCCGGGCTCGCTGAAGAGCCGCCCGCCGGCTCCGCTGGCTGCCGCAGCGCCCATGCCAGACCTGAAGAACGTCAGGTCCAAGATCGGCTCCACAGACAACATCAAACACCAGCCCGGAGGGGGAAAGGTACAGTGCCTCATACTTACAGATGGGAGGTTTAGGTCCGTTTAACAGTTTTGGAGACAGAGCTGCTTTGGAGCCAGAAATAAAGTTATTGGTAGTTTTGAACCTCAGTAGGCAGATCCAGAGGTCTACTGGCCTCTCAGACACACAGTCTCATTTCCCCTCCCACAGCACACAGTCTTTGACGTTTCCTGATAAAGGGCACGTGGCGTTAATGCATACTTATTTAGGAAGGGAGAATGTAAACTTAAAGGTGCCCTTTGAGGTCTAAAGGAAACGTTTTGAGAGTGTTTCATTGTTTACAACCGCGTTTGCCTGCTTGCAGCCTTATTCGGCACAGCCCCTGGAAGCACATTCACACGGATTCAGGCAGACGACAAACTGGGTGTCATTTTACTGGACGAGAGCAGGACGGTAAAATTAGGTGAGGCCGGCAACAGTAGACGGCATTGGCGTCCAAATTCAAAACATCCAATCGGATGGCACGTGGCTCCTTCACACGAGGAGAAAAAAATGCGAGAGCTGGACAACGAGAAGCTAAAAACTACCTGGAATAATGCGATCGGAGCTTGAAATCCTACCGAGATATTACAAGAAAAGCTGGCAAATGGCAGGAAATCAGCACGGAGCCGGGTGGAATACCAGGGAGGTAACACGGAAAGTGTGTTATTGGCTTAGTGAGCTATCTGGCTAGCTGTTAACTTTGTGTAGTCCATCTGCCGTCAGCCTGAATCCACGGGAAGGCGGTGTTAGCGCCACCGGCTGTCGATCAGCGGGAATAGCGTGAAACTGGCGGCAGGAATCTGTACTGTGTCGCGTGTGCATGCTCGGGCAAAAACAAAACGGGGGACCCGCTCGTAGGAACACGACTCCTGAGCGCTTCTAGTGGTGAAAAACTCCCCAGGGTACCTTTAATATGAAGTAATAATGCAGTAAACCGGCGAAAAGAAGGCAAATGGTGAAGCTGTTTGTTGTAAGCCATCCACCACAGTTTACAGACCCGACTCCCCGCTTCAACTTTGACCTGCTGTTCTTGTAGTTGTGCGCAGACAGTTCTCCTGCGCAGCGACGGATCATTTGCCTTTCGAGTGAGGTGTTTTAAATGAAGTTTAGACCGTCTGGATAAAATGTCGGCTTGTTCACGGACTGTCTGACTGTCTGTTTGTGTTTCTTCGTTTGTGTTCCCAGATCTCAGCAATGTCTTCGGTGAGTACAACGTCGTCACAGCTGGTAGAAGAGATGGTTCGAACTGTGAAAATAAAAGTAAAAATAATGAACCAACCTCCCCTCCCCAAAAGTCCCAATTTTCCGTGCCATAAATTTCATCATCTGCCCGTGTTTGCCTCTGCAGACACCCACTGTAGTATAAACAGCATAAACAGGACAGCGTGCACAACCAATCTCTTAATATCCACCCCCCCCCCCCCCCGCTTTCCTTTTACACTGTCTGGATCGCTAAGTCATAAAAAAGGTAAAAAACTTGGCTCCGCCCACTGAGATTTGAATCAGCCAATCAGTTTCTTTCTGCTTCCAGAGCAGCTGAACTAAAACTCCAATCTGCCTTTTGATGTTTCGAGTGTGGTCAGTGTACGGTGTGTGTGTGTGTGTGTGTGTGCGTGCGTGTACTTGTGTTGCGGTTGACGAGTGTGTCAGTGTGCGAGGTCCATTTTAGCAGCTCTTTGTCCTAATTTTGCGCAGGTCACGCTGTCACGTGTCTGGTGTTTCACGGCGGAAATGTTGAGGATCTTGGGTTGCGATTGTTTTACGGACCAAAATTAATTATTTAAGTAAAAAAAAAAAAAAAAAAAATAGGAATTCAGGAGTCCACACTGTGGAAGAGAGTCGGGCATTAAACCTCCAAAAACCTTACAGCTGTGTTAAAGACAAATGGTTCCCACATATTCCTTACCGATCGCGTTGGAGTCCCTTCCTGTGTTTGGTCCTGTGGCCTTCCTGGTCGCCATGACTGGTAACACAAAGCCACACGAGTCGGAACAGCTTGTTTCTGAACCGGCAGGGGTGCGTTTCTTTCGGGCCTCACAGCTCGTGTGTCAAACCGTCGTCTACAGCCCCAAATCCAAACGCTGCTCCCTTTTCATTTTTCCAGGTACAAATCCTCGAGCAGAAGTTGGACTATAGTAATGTGCAGTCTAAGTGTGGCTCCAAAGACAATGTCAAACATGTACCCGGTGGCGGCAATGTGAGTAGCTGAGGGATGAACTCAGCACCAGCCTCTTGAGTGTCTCTGCAGTTATGATCATCAAAACCAACCTTTGGTCTGCACACGCACGATCTGCTCAGCAGTCACTAATATGTTGTTGTTTTTTTAGCTTTAACACTAAAAGCTCAAGGTGCATTCAAACAAAAGCCCTCTGCTTTAAACCACCAAAGTTCAGGCATCGGTAACGTTTGATTAGTTGTTACATGATTTTTTTTTGGCCGTTTGTGTGTGGGGGAAGTACAGAAACACAGCGTGGAGACTCGTGTTACTCTGACATTTACTAAACAGCTTGTTGGGTCTCGCCCGTCCTGGTCGACAGTAACTGAGCCAGCGCACTAAAAGTGTCACGTTTTGCACGGTATTTGTATTTTCATGCGCTAAAGTCATTAGGATGCCACCCCCCGTCCCTCGCCCTCCCCAGTAGTATCACGCATCGCTTCCTCATGCAGCTGCAACAACATGTGTGACAAGCACACAAGGTTACGGGTGGCGGCTTTTGGTGAAATGAGTCACATGATGGTCTAGTCTTCGTCCCTCCAACATCCTGTTCCCTCCTTTCGGGCGGATCGCCCTCCCGCAGCCCCTCTCGTTTTAACATCTGATTCATTTTATTTCTCCTCTCGCACCTGTGCAGGTCCAGATCCTCGACAAGAAGCTGGACTTGGCTAACGTCCAAGCTCGTTGTGGCTCTAAAGACAACATAAAACACACGCCCGGCGGAGGCAAGGTGGGGAAATCCGGACGGTCGGTGACACAGCTTGCGTTTGACGTTTGAAATGTTTGCCAAACTCTGTTTGTTTTTTTCCTGAGCTCACGTAGACGACGCCTCTTCCACATGTAGAGGACATGTTCACAACGAAGATGCAAAATCAGTGCAGCTACGTTATTGTACATCACAAACATCTCTGTAGTGCTATTTTCTCTTGTTAACACAACACTGACTTCCTGTCATGACAGTAGCCTTGCTGCTCTCAGTCACTCCCCTTACCTCTGCACTTTTCCAGGTTAAAGTCCTTGATCAGAAGTTGGACTATAGTAATGTGCAGTCTAAGTGTGGCTCCAAAGACAATGTCAAACATGTACCCGGTGGCGGCAATGTGAGTAACTTAAGGGATGAACTCAGCACCAGACTCTTGTGTGTCTCTGCAGTTATGATCGTTACACAAATCCATGTTGAGAGGAAATGAATAAGTCCTTCCCTGTCCTCCTTAAATCTGCCACCTTCCCTGTTTAGATCTCAGTGCCTTGAGCCTCGAGCTCGTCCCTCAAAGGTCTCATTTCCTCTCCAGCAGCGCTCCTCGTTCGCAGCTCGGCCGCTGCCGCGTTCATCCAGGGTAACGGGTCTCCTTTCCCCACATGTCAACTTTCCAGGTGCAAATTCTTGAGAAGAAGTTGGACTTAAGCAGTGTGCAGTCCCGGTGCGGCTCCAAAGATAATATAAAACACGTACCCGGTGGCGGCAATGTGAGTAGATGACGGGGTCTGGCCCGTGGCAAGCTGCGGGTGGCGCAGCCGTTGCCAAAAACCCGCTGAGTGCATCTTTCGCGAGGGCGCAGGATGCCAGAGTGCACGAAGCCTCCCGTCTATGTGAAACCCACTTCCTTCTGACCTGGACACTCCCAGCACTCTGTTAACACCCCCCTTTTAACAGTTTTATCATTAAACTTACACGCGGTCATGAGCATTTCATACTGACAGATAGAATAGCACTAAACCATACATCAGTACGTTTACTCAAGTGCAGTACTTAAGTACGCATTTGAGTTACTTGTACTTTACTTGAGTATTTTCATTTTTTGCCACTTTATACTCCGAGAGGGAAATATTGTGCTTTTTTCTTCACTACACTTATCTGACGGCTTTAGTTACTTTACCAGTGAATGGCAAGAGTTTATAAAATGTGATGCTTTGTTATAAAGCAAACTACCCAGCCGTTTTTAAAAAATAAGAGATGAAATGATTAGTCGCCTAATCGATTAGCTGATCGGACAGAAAATAAAAACTGGCATAATGACTGACTGATCAAAAATTGCGTGGTTCCCGCTTCTCAGAAGGGAGGATTTCGCGGCTTTTCCCCGTCTTGAATTACAGTAAACTGAATAGCTCTGAGGTCAGACACAGAGCAAGCGATCTGAAGCCGTCGCTGCACTTTAATCCGATCGATTTTATGGAGAAAATAATCAGCACATGAATCCATAATGAAAACAATCGTTGGCTGCATTGCGACACACAGTAGTTCAAAATCAGTAATAATAATCTAATGATATAATATATAATAGTATAACAGTCACAGGGGACATTTTACTGCTTTTAACACTTTAACGACTTTTTTTTACTTAAGTCACATTTTCAAAGGACTTTTACTTGTAACACAGTATTTTTACAGTGTGGTTTTAGTACTTTTACTAAAGTAAAGGATCTGAATGCTTCCTGCATCACCGTCACAGATATACTTCACTACCAGCCTGTATTGAGTCAAAAACTGGGGACTTTCATGGCTTAGTGCTCTCCGGGCATCTCCTGTCACAGCTAACAGCGTTACGTAATGCTCGTGGGCCAATGTAAGCTTGATAACTCTGTTGAATCTGTGCTCGTCGGTTTTTTCTGTGATCCTTTTCTGCCGCCCCCGACTGGCCCCTGAAACGACACGCATGAACCCTGCACGTGGAAGGCTTTCATTCACACCGGTCGGCGCCCCCCCACTTAGTCGGACGCTCTTTTAAAAATCCACAGGGAAAGAGAGTCTTGACTCCCTCACGGTGATGCGAACTAATTGTGTCATAAGGAGAAGGAGTCTGTAACAAAGAGTCTCTGTCCTTCGGCCTCTCCACCAAACTGTGCCGGTTGTCGTGGGCGCTGGGATGACCTCAGCCGGGAGACTGAGCGCTTTGTGTTACGAAACATCCAGCCATGACAGGAGAGCCCGAGAAGAGGCCACTGTGGTGCACGGCTGAGAAATGAGGCTTCCGGCAACAAGCAACGAGCGATGCACGTAGAAGAATGCAGAATGTGATCGATCAAACTTAATACTAAACGGCTCTTTTTTTAACCGGAAACTGTTTTTGCGAACGACTTTAATATCTAACCCAGTTCGCCCTCAGGTGTGTGATGAGTGTTTTATTCCTTCCTGGTAACAGTCTGAGAAGACTTAACCCTTTCTAGGCTCTGTTAGTGGCATGCAAAGTGAGTTTGGAGTGACGCCGCGTTGCTCTCAATCACGACTGTGCTTTGGTCCGCTCTCTGTTTTGTCCTTCACAGGTTCAGATTGTGCACAAAAAGATCGACCTGAGCAACGTTCAGTCCAAATGTGGATCGAAAGCCAACATTCATCATAAACCAGGTGCGTTTGTGCTCGTTATGTCACCGTGAGCGACGTCATTTTCAAGCAAGTTCGGGTACAGTGCACGTAACGAGAGACTCCCGACTCAAAGGTCCACTTACGAGCTTTTTAGGACCTTTCAGTCGCATCTCACTGTCTTCATCAGTGAATGGAGCCGGCTCAGGTGTTCCCCTCTAACATACAGGCCTTGTGCAATTGGCGGAAAGTAACTGAAGTGCGTTTACTCAAGTCATTTTGAGGTACTTGTGCTTCACTCGAGGCTTCACATTTTGTGCTACTTTATATTTTTACTACACAACATTTCAGAGGGAAGGCGACATTTATTTCACAGCTGCAGTTACTTTTCAGGTTAAGATTTTACATTAAAAAACATATGATCAGTTGGTAAAATATGATATAATTTAATACAACACACTGTTAAAGATCAAACTTCACATATAAACCCAGTGTCCAGTTGAGGCTCCCTGTTATGTTTCAGATGTCTATAAGTTGTTAGAAGGTCCACTAAAGAGACGTTTTCCCTCTGAACTTGGTTTCATTACTAACTGTGAGGCTCAAAGAGGTCAGGCTGTCCAATATTTCACACAAAAATAAACGATTAGAGAAAGGTCCAACAAATGCCAACTGATTAGTGTATCAGAACTTTCCTCTGCCATTAGTCATCCCACCACCCCTCAGATTCATGTGGTGACCCTTTGGAGGGGCCCGGACCCCCAGGTTGGGAGCCACTGGACTAAACTCTAGGTACAGTAGTTAAAACGAGGTCCACCTGGAGCAGCTTCAACAGTAAGATGCTGCTTTAGCATTGATGCAGGCTACTACTGTCATATATAATACATCCGTCACAGGGGACATTTACTGCAGAATGGGTACTTTTACTTTTGATACTTGAAGTACATTTTGCTGATAATACATCTCCACCTTCACCGAGGTATGATTTTGAATGCAGGACTTTGACTTGGAGTAATTTTTACGCTTGAAAGATCCAAGGACGTATTCCACCACAGGTCTTGTGCTTATTATTGGTTTGTTTCTCTCGTCTGCTGCCTCTTTGGTGTTCCCGTTCTCTTTTTGTTACAAAAACAACAACAACAACAACAACAGTGTCTTACATGTTTGTATGTATGGTTATACATATTTTTTTACTTTTTAATAATGGCACCTTATTCTGTTTTCCCTGAGGTGGTGGAAACATCGAGATCAAAAATGAGAAGCTGGAGTTCAAAGTCCAGTCCAAGATCGGCTCCCTGGACAACATTGGCCACGTTCCTGGAGGTGGACAGAGAAAGGTAAAAACATCCCGACCATACCCCCTGTTGAAAACACTAGATTACTTCTTTACTGTTCGTGTGTTGTTCTCGCTCTTCTTCATGTTGTCATGTTGTGCTGATTGCGTGGCCAGAGCTTTTACCGGCGGTAGCAGCAGAGCGTTGTCGTTATCGCGACCTACGAACACATCGTGAGCAGCAGATCCTTTCGGAGGGACGTGCGTTGTCATATTCAGCCTTTGGGTTTTCGTAGTGGGTGAAACAAAGTCAGCAACGCAGCAAGTCTCACACCTCGGAAACAGCAACGCCCGGGTCATCTGTAACGGAAACGGCAAAAACTGAAAGACTTCAGCGACGTCTTCGAAGGAGGAATTTCAACACAAAAGAGATCCCGTTTTTAGTGGAAAGTAAAATTGAAACCACCCCGTTACAGGTTAAAATCCCCGTAAACAGTGTCCAGTGTCTTCACTTATCAGAGTAAGCCTTAGTAGCGGCAAGGAATTCCACACACAACATTACTTGTCAGAATAAAGTAAATGTGCATTGTCAGTGCATTAATAATGCAGAAGTGTACAGTATATGTAGCATTTCAAATTTTTTTGTTGTATCACCATTATTATGTAAAGCAAGATAACCGCGTTCATCAAAATCTACTTGCTAGATTGATATGAATGCAGGAAGTAGAATGAACTGTTTTTCTTTAGTTTGGGTTGGTTCAGAAATATTTCCCCCGACTTTCCGGAAAACCAAACCTGCGTCGTTTGTCTGCACCAGATTGCACTAAGAAAATCTATGCTTTTCAGGAGCCAACTCTTTATTTCAGTCCTGTTTTATAGATTAAGAGCCGTGCGTTTCAGCAGCGTTCACCGGCTAGGTTTTTGAAAGGGCTGGCAGGCTTTTTCTAACCCACAATGGTCATGGTTCACATTTCAAAGTTAAGGCATCAACACTTTTCGTTATTGCGAGGGTTCCACACGAAAACGAGCCTTTTCAGAGCTAAAAAGGCACCGCTACGTCCTTCATCGCTCGTCCGTCTCTTCGCTGACTTCGGCGTTAGCGCCTTTCTCCCTCTTAAGTTCAAGCTTCCATCTTCTCCTCCATGCAGCTGATTTTAAATTCATCGTTAATTATTGATTTTTTTGTTTTGGTCATTATCTTTCTGTTTCTTGCCATTCAGCAGAATCCATTTGGTTTCTTTTCGTATATTGTGTTGCATTCTGATTTCTGTTGATACCATCACGTGTGCTTTTGTTGCATGCCTTGTCATTTCCCTTTGTCATGGGCTCCTCCGTAGAGGGAGAAGGGGAAGGAAGCAGGGGGGAGCACCTCGGGCAGCCCCTCAATCCCCTCCCCCGCTGTCACCCCCCCTCAGTCACCTCAGACTGTCCCTTCAGCACCCATCACGCCCATCTTGACGAACCCCCACATAAAGATTGAGGACTCCTGTAAGTACTCGCGAGCTGTGTGCCGCGCCGCTTTAAACCGCAGCAGCAAATGTTGTTCAAATCCGCTGCAGGTGGTTTTTTTTAAGTGTGTAACATTTTTCCCAAGCTTCCGCGACGTGCTTCCCGCCGCATGTGGGGGACCTGGCTGCAGAACCTGCGCCTGCTCGCGTTCAGACACGAGAGCGTTAGCGAGGTCCTTCGCTGATGTAGGTCGCGATCAGGCCTGGCTCACAGTCCAGTTCAGTTTTGGACCTCTGTGGGGTCCAACTGACCCCAAACATAAGTAACATACTGTACATTTCTTCTTGCATATTAGGTTCAAAGAGTCGGAAGAAAGGAGAAACATATTGAAAGGGGGGTGAGGGGGGTTGATTCAGCAAATTATTATTACTTTCACACGCTCAGTAGTGAGGAAGAAAAGCCGAATGTCAACAAAGCACAAGGGTGAAACTAGAATTTGGTACAGGACTCACCTCCGCAGGACAAAGTGGGCAACTGCCTCAGGGGCCCCAGTCGCGAGTCGTTTTAAGGTACCAGGGAGACCTGAAATACCAGGAAGGATCCAGGAAGTCCCGTTGGAGTATCTGAAAATTATTTATTATCCGAAAAACTAGTTTAAAGAACTTTTTTTTTAAAGTTTTTTTTAGCTTTTTTTTACCTTAAGAACGTAATGTCATTACTGTGAACCAGAGAAGAATACAGGCTCCTGAAACAGAGAGTTTGGGGACAGAATAAAAGCGACACTCCTGCGGCGTTAACAATGCGGCAGTCACCTGCCGTGTCTCACCTGTCCAGGAGAGGCGGCTAATGTTTCGCGTGTAGAAAGACTTCACCTGATCAACCGGATGGGGGCCCGGGCCCCCATCCGGTTGATCTGGCCATACCTCCGCAACTGACCACAAGACAAGAGGGAACCTGAGGTTTTTTTGGGGCCCCCGGGGCAGTTTGAGCCATTTGGCAGTCCCACATCAGCTTCCACGTCATTCAGGCAGCGCGTGTGACCTTCACCTGTGATCTGACCGCAGATCGAGAGCCACAAACTGAGCTTCCGTGAGTCAGCCAAGGCCCGCACCGACCACGGCGCCGAGATCGTCTCTTTGGAAGACTCCCCCCACCAGCTCAGCACCGTGTCCTCCTCCGGCAGCATCAACATGGCCGACTCTCCGCAGCTCTCCACGCTGGCCGACCAGGTGTCTGCCTCTCTGGCCAAACAAGGCTTGTGAATGCACCCGCCAACCCTCCCTCCCTCCCTCCGCCTCAAGCCACGCGACCACGTAGGGGAGTTGTGACGCCTTCCTCGTTATTTTCACCGGACTGTTTTTAGCCGCCCGCCACTGTTTGCCCTTCGCCAACCTTTGGAAACTGCTCTCGAGGCACCCTACTTGTAGAGCTCTTGAGGAAAAAAAACAAAACAACAAAAAAAAAAAAAACCCCAACCAAACACAGATTAACAAGTAGGCCAAAATGCTTTTTATTTCTCTCTGTGGTCTGTGATCTCTTTATTTGCTATTTCTACCTTTTGTACGTCTCCCTTTAAGAGTGAAAGCACCCCAGCAGAGCAAACTTCCCCCTGTGAATCTGAGGAATGAATATATCTTTCGCGCATATCCCGCTGAATCTGACGTCATCCAACACCTGGTTTCCCGTCACATGGACTGTAACCCCTCTAGAACGTCAGGGGGCTTTTTGATGGGTGTCCCCTGATGTGTGTTTGTTTTCTTTCCTTTCTTTCTTCTACTGTTTGGATAAAAGAAAATAAATAACCAGAATATCAACGTGGCAGAACGGGAGGGGGCTGCAGGCTGTCAGGGGCCCGTTTGTGCCCAGGCAGCAGGAGCAGTTACAGGGTGTGTGTGTGTGTGTGTGTGTGTGTGTGTGTGGGGGGGGGGGTGCTGTTAGAAGAAAAGTAGCAAATGTTTCGTCAAGAGGCGGGAAAAGATGCTTTCAGACCTCACTGCTGTCTTTGCTTTGTGTAGGCCACAGGGGTGTAACCTGGATTTAAAAAAAAAAAAAAACAAAAAAAAAAAAAAAAACCCCAACTAAACAGACAACCCAGAACGGCTAGAGTAGAAACTTTGGTTTGTGTGGGGCGCAGTTTTATAATCGTACTCTGTGGATATATGACATGTGTTTGATATGAGGAAACGTTCGTATTGTGCCTGCTACTGTCAGTGTTCGTTCGGTTTTGTTGCTGCTCTCTGCCGTGAATGACAGCGCAGACCTCTCGTGGCCGAGTTGCGAAGAGGGGGGGGGCAGAGGTGCTTCGGTGGCCGCGTGCACGTGAGAGGTGGGCAGAGTAATGCCTCACGGCGTTTGTTGGCCGAAACGTGTAACTTAAAGCGAGACTAACGTAAACAAGGGGGGCCCCTAACGGGAGACGCTGCTGGTCGCACCCAGACCGAGCGAGGCCCCCCCCTCAGCGCGCTCGCCTGTCGAGGGTGTGCGTTTCTTTGCTCGTCAAGTCGACTTTTCATTTGGGAGCAGCGGACTGGGTTTCGCCACATAGTCTCGCTTTAAAGGACAACGCACCCAGTATTTTAAGATTTAGTCAACAGGAGTGAAAGCAGAAGGGCGGGTGGGACGTTGGACTGGGCCTAGAGGGCCAAGAGGAGCAGGGGGTTCGTTAACCCACCGACACCGGGCGTCTGAACGTGTGGGAGCGCGGGATTCGTGCGGGACTCGGCTGGTCACTTTGGCCTCTATAAGATTAAAAAAAATAACAAATGCTGGCGTTCTCCGCAAAGCGAAAGCAACGCTACGTGGCCAAAAGTAAGTGGACACCCCCAATATCACCAGATGTAGGGATTCGCCCCCAATGGGGACACAAGAGCCCCAGCGAGGTCCAGCACTGGTGTCCGGTTCGTCCCGAGGGGTGTTGGATGGGGCTCAGGTCGGGGGGGGGGCGGTTCTGCCACACCAGACTGGGAAGATACCCATGTGTTTCCGCCCTTGTCTTATTTGAATCTTTTTTTAGAGGCCTGAAAAGGGGAAAAGTATCCACTAATCCGCGAGCGCCAAAGCAAAGATCAGAGGAAAGTATGCAAAGTGATTTTGTGCCTTTTTTTTTCTGCTTTCATGTCCTGTTAATCATCTCATGACCCCTCAAAGTTATCCTGCGACCTCTAGTGGGGGCGGGGAGGAAAGAGTAAAAGTAAGATTTCCTTCACTGGAACTAAGGGACACATGTAAAACAACCCCCGGACACAAAGGTATAGTGAAGTTAGCAGGGCTGTCCACATACTTTTGGCCATGTGTGTTTCATAGCAGATCTGAAACGAGTTTGAGGGAGCCCTTGCAGATCTGCTTTCCTTGATTGTAAAGACTCTTGCATTTGCTAAATGAAATGAACGCAGACCAGCTGGAGATCAAGCACCCCGTCTCCTGAATTCGTAACAAGATGATGTTCCCTTTAAAAAAATAAAATATATATATATATATATATATATATATATATTAATAATAATTCTCTGTTCATGTGCTCCAAAAGAAATAATAAAATAAATAAGAGGTCCTAATGTGTCGAGCAGTATTCCCGGTGACCCATCAGTGTTACGGAGTGAAAACCAGACTTGTTGCATGCGCCTCATGTCAGACAGCCGTGCGCGTCGTTGCCTCCCCCGTCATGAAACCGCTCTCTCTCTGTATCCTGTTTATATCGCGCTCTCTGGGTCTGGGTCTCCGTGACCGCATCCCACACTTTGGCCCCCAGCTGTGCATGTCGAGAGAACATACACAGGTGCCATGCAACGTTAGCTGCATGCTAAACCCTTGACCCCCCCCCCGATAGACCACACTTGTCTCTGTGCAGGAAGCGACGTGGGAGGGTTAGGGGAGGGAGCTGCTCCCGCTGATGGGTCTTTTCCCCCGGAGCTGTCGGTCGAGGCTTCTGCAGTAACATAACTCACCATTTGTTTTTTTTTTGGGGGGGGTTGGTTTT
>CM022492.1:21913663-21988499 GCA_011952105.1 Coreoperca whiteheadi
TGGAGGAGTGGAAATATGGGAAAGAAAATTTTTGACAATTTTAAAAAAAAAAAAAAAAAAAAGGGGGGGGGGGGGTTGTGTTACGTCTTTATTTTGCCACAATTTAACCTTTCTAATACAGCAGCGGAAGGAAAAGGTAGTGAAATAAGCAGATGGTACAATCGTCCCCGTTACCTGCGATTTGTTACTGTCTTCTTCTTTTAATAAGTGGAAATCTTCCTGTGTGCTGTTGTGATAAGACTAACATTAGCATGTTTTTCCAGCATGCAGCAGCAGCGCTTTCAGTAGGGCAAGTGCTCAAAAAGACACCCCGGTCCTCTAATGCCATCACCCTATTTAAAAAAAACAAAAAAAACAAAACAGAACTGAGAGCAGTCGGAGAGGCCGCGGGGCGAGACGGGGAGCCGGACACTCTCCGCAGAGGCCGTAAAGGAATGATTCACTATTCAAAGAACACGGAGAACGTGTTACGCTGGAACAGACAGACAGCAGACACAAATAAAACATGTCAGGAATGGGAAAAAAAAAAACAAAAACAAAAAAAAACACACAGAGAAAGCAAACCAACAGAACTGGACTTGGCAGTTGGAGAAGTGCTCTGGTGACTTCAGGCGACCTCTAGAGGGAGAAGAAGGGGACCACATCTCAAATGTACCTGTTTATTTGGAGGGGGGGTATTTTTTCTTGTTTTGTTATTTGTCACTCCACTAAAAATGTACATGGGAATTACAAGCAAACTAGTCAATAGAAAACACCCTTTGGCCATATTTTGAGGAGTCCGCTACATAGTGCGCTACAAGTGTACACGCGACATATGAAACACCACTAAGCCCCCATGTACATTGTTTAGCCTACTACAGAAAACATTTTTTGTAATGTGTTGTTTTATACTTTTTTTTGTTTTTTTAAATTTATCCTTTTTTTCCTGTGACAAAAACAAGTGTAGGGAAAGGCTTCTATCTCCATAATGTTCACTAAAAACTGTGAAAAGTATTAGACTGATGTTTGAATATCAAACAACAGGAACCCATTTAATATTTTATTCTGCTTTGAGGTTCTGCTTGTTAATGCCAGAGAGGAGCTGTGGGGGGGGATTGTGGGGGGGGGGGCCTCAGCCTGTCAGTCATTCATCGGTGGGCGGAGGCCTTGTGTTTGGGGCCGCTGTCGTCCTCACAAGGCAGCTCCATGTCGTCCGAATCGAGCCGTCCGTAGGCTGTTGCTCGGCAACCTGAGATGCTGCGCATTCTGGGCCTGATGTGGTGGTCGCTCTCCGCCTCGGGCTCCGGGGCCGGGTCCTCTGGCAAGGGGAAGCTGCGACGCTCCCACGGCGCTACCGTCTGCAAATGTCAGACGCGGTTTGTTAAAGAAACCATGGCTTCAAATCTCCAGTAGTGCTACGGATTCATTACTAACAATTAAAGAAAATATACCATCCTTCTATTATTTATTATTAGGAGTTATTAGTACGTACCCTTTCTTCAAAGGTGAAGTCCGGCGTCGAGCATCGCGTGTCCTCGCTGGACAGCAGCCGATGGGAGTCCCTCGAGCAGGGTGTGTGGGGGTTGGAGGTGGTGTCGGGGCTGGCCGGACTCATGGGCGACGGCACGTGGCTGTAGTCGTGGAGCATGGGGCAGTGGCCTGGGTCTGGGGACGCAGGCTGAGGGGTGGGAGGGTTGGTGCCGCACAGCAGCGGCGTGGTCCGCCCGTCGACAGACTTGTACGACCTTAGGGACAACACAGTCCACACATCACATCTACAGCCAAAGACCCGCACGTCACTGCGTGTGTGTGTGTGTGTGTGTGTTTAACAGTGGTGCTAGTGACCTGCTGCCACGCCTCTTGGCCGGAGCCAGGGCCATCCAAGTCCAGCGGGAACGCTCCTGGTCCTCATAGGGCTGATGGAGCAGGGTGAAGGCTGCGTCTGTCAGGTCCTCCACCTACAGACATACAAAATACCATCAGGACCCTCGAAATGCGCTCACTTCAGTTTAGAACTGAAACAATTAGTCTAGTATTCAACTGACAGAACATTTAACGCCACAGATTAATCATTTAGGTCATTTATTGAGCAAAGAATGCCAGAAGCTCTCGAGCTCGACGCTGCAGGGTTCACCAAGTTAAATCTAAGACTTAAGAAGTTTAATACAACACAGAAACCAATACCTGTTTCACAGTTATACTGCCCAAAGCAAAACCAGTGGGGATGATAAGGCCTAAAATCATTTACCGAGGGCATGAATTTATTGACATTTAAACCACGTTTTGGTCCGTACTTCCCAGCAGTAACAATAAATCCTAATAATATCATCAATTAAATCATGACCTGGATAAGCAGCAGAAAATAAAAATAAAAATTTATTTAACGTCCACATATCAATTTTTACGCAAGTCAGAGCTCTGGAAGGACAGCACAAAGACTGGCCGGGGATTTCCCCTGTCCACTGTAAAGAGATAACCGTTAAAGTGTTTGACCACCAGGTGTCACTGTTCACTCACAGCCACAGTTCACTTGGGTGGAAATGTCTTCAAGTGCAGGGGATGCAGTGTTTTTGTTCTTACAAAGTGTATTACATAGTGGATACACCCGCGCGTCTCAGAAAGCATCTGCACATTTCACGACGTTAGTAGCTCAGTGGATCCTAATGTGGGACACCTGATGAATAAAAACCACCTGGGGACAAAGAAGTCGGTAAGGGGTCGTTAACGCTTACCTCCCGTTCATTTTCCTCCTCGGTTATGTGCTGGGAGAAGATGTCCACGGATCGCCACCTACACAAACCGAAAAATAAATGTGAGTACAGGAAACCAGCGGTTCAGTGCTTCACAATGACTCACAAACGGAAGAATATAAACGCGCTGGAAAAAGAAACCGCTCGCAGGACAAACACCACGCTGGTCGGGCGCGCTGCCCTGGACTGACGGCGGCAGCAGCAAACGCACTGCAGGTATTTACCTGGGTGTGAGAATCTCTTTGTACTGCAGCTTCTCCACTCTGGTGGTGGCGGCCACAGACATGGGGATTACTATGTTGTTGATGTCGAAGGAGCTTTCGCCTCGCCTCCTCTTGATGGGCTGCTGCTGAGCGGTGGAACAAAAAGGGACACGTGAACGTACAGACTGGCGATCCAGTATGGATGTATACAATAACACACCTGTAACGCAATCAAACACAACACCATCAGGTGTATGACTCGCGTAGGACCACGTGGTTTGAAAAATCTGCATTTCTGTGCAACAGCTTCAACATTCGAACAATGAAATCGTCACAGAGGTGCTTTTTATTGCAGGTAGAGCTGAGAATGAATTCAACATCACTCATTATTCTGATTTATCTGTCAATGTAGTCATAATGTGCCAGAGATTTCATGGTAAATATAGATTATGCTGTGTAAGACCACATCATGAGCTCACTTCAGAACTTGTATTTTTGGAAAATTATAGGATTGTTGGATGTAACAAGCTTAAAAACCCTTTGACTCAGTGTAAATGGGTTAAAACTCATGTCCAACCCACTGTCATTTTGAGTACTTTTGGAAAATGTAATTAAAATACTGATAAGATAATTCCACGGTTCTTGTTTGGTGTATGTTAGACAGGTTGTTTTGTCCACTAGGGAGGGAAATTTCTAACAGACAAGAAGTTTAAAAATAGTCTTATCATCGCCACGGTCAAAAAGACTATCAGGAGACATTTAAATATTGATGCCTTGAGTGGAATTTGCTTGAGAAAAAATAAATAAATAAAAATTTCTCAAACGAGTCCTGTCTGCTAATCAGCAGAAATCCACTTGTGTGGTGGATGACAGCTCAGCAGTACCTGAAACTACAGCAGCTGGCCTGATGTGAACTGTGACTACTCCGTGCCTGCTGAGTGACTGTACTTCCTGACACACAGCTGCTACAGTAACCGCAAAAAAAAACAACAAAAAAAAAAAAAAAACACACACCAAGCAAATGAAGTTTCAGTTTGACTTTAGTTTCTCTTTCTCAGCTGCCCACCCACTCGCTTTATCATAACCTTGCATGTCAACAGAGTCAGATATTAGGCTGCATTTGGGCCACATTTTCTAACATGTGCAGTATCTCTCAGTATGTCTGGTGTCTCAGGCACTGCTGAGCAGCCGCCCCACACAAAACCCCTACAATAGACAAGTCACATCTCACATTTCACCTGTAGGACTCGTGTTTTGGTGCCTTTGAAACGAAGACATGCTGTCATGTAAAAACATCTGACAAAGAAATAAAGAGGGCATGTCATGGTGCTCTGCTAGCTTTGGAGTTTGATCATCTTGAGACTAGACTGGGATTGTAAAGCTGACTGACAACCACGAGGTTTGAAATGGGGACTACTTAAATGATGGGACTCCTCTGCATCTGGGGAATCGCCCTAGTTTATTTTCAGATAATGACGCAAGCAAACAGACGGGACGCCACCCAGCGTTTCCTTACAGGTGTGCTCGGGATGCTCTGGCTGCTGGGGCCCAGTGGTGTGGAGTTCTCCGAAGACGTGGACAGCTGGCGCGTGAGGGGGCTGTGAAGGGACGAGTGTATGTTGGCCAGAGTTGGGCAGGGGCTGCTCGAGTCCATGAAAAGCTTAGGGGAGGCTGGAGGGCAGGAGACAGGCAGATTTAAATGAGTGCTCGGTTTCCTTGAGCCACGACAAACAGTTCCATTTTTCACACATCACGATTAAAAAAAAAAAAAAAAAGGAACTTAAAATGAACGCATTTATGCCAGCGATATACGACCCAGTCTTTGACCATGAGACTCACAGTCAGTCCTGTCCAGCGAGTGCTCTCTTAACCTCTTGCGGCTGTAGTTCTTGTCGAAGGGCCCTAACGGCGTGGAGAGGGCCTGCAGCCGCTCAGTCTTGCACACGGCCTGGCCCTCAAGCCTGGCTGTGTTCTGCACAGCACTGCTGCTGCCCACACTGCTGTCCACTGTCCTCGGCTTCTCCGCACGGTTCTTATAGTGGCCCATTCCTGCAACACCAGGAACCAGTCACATTATTATTATTAGACGATGCAAGTTTCCCAGGTAAATGCTTTAAACTTCACTTACTACACTGGGTATGAACTGTACGCATGTTTCACCGCTAAAAGCTAATGTAGTCCTGTAAGAACAGGTTGTTGCTACTGGGGCTGGCGGACAACAGCCAATCACGTAATCGTCTCTGCCCTGCGGCATTGTGAAATCAAACTGGGACAAATGGCATTGTGAAATGAAAACAGCGGGAATGAAATTAAGAAAACCTGCAGTAAACTCGGTTTCCTGTAACAAGAAGGATGAAATTACATTTCATAATAATGAGCTGAGTTTTGAGAATTTATTGGCTTATGTCTCGATTTCATCGTGATATAGAGTACCAGTGAAAGGTTTGGAGACCCTTTCCCACTCACATTTAGTCATATGACTGTTTATGTCATCATCTCTTCTCTATATCTTTATATGGAACAGTGTGGGTCTCCGTATTGAAGTATTGTATTCAGGTAATATAATTTCAGGCATTTAAGGGATATCAGAGGACCTGCAGGCAGTTCCTAAAGAACCACTGCGTAGACGTGTGTCTGTCTGGGGCTCAGCAGCATTTGTACTTACTGACTGCCATCAGTGAGTTGGTGAACTTGTGCTTCTCTTTGGACGAGGACAGCTTGTGTTTGAGGGAGAGCTTCTTCAGTGGTTTGCTCCTCTCCAGTGACTTGGTCTGCCACTGGCTCTTCATCACCTGCTGCAGACGTAGGCCTATACAAACATCTGAGGGAGAAGCAGACAAAGAGGTTTAAGTCTCAAAACACTCAACTTCACCAGAATGCAACCAAGTGGGCAGTGCAAAGCTGGATTCTTCAGATTTGCCATCTGTAGTTCGACATTAGCAATTCACAGTGGCATGCAAAATATATAATAAGCCACAGGCAATCTACTATATGAGCTTATGCAAATCCATTGTTGTCTTGCAGTCGTAAATACAACTTTGTCTCAATTATGTATCTGTCTCGTGTCATGTTTTGCGTTTGGGATAAAACATAAATTCCTTAATAATTCCAAAGATGCCTGAAAATACAAAAGGTAAAAGAAGAAAGCAAAGAGGACACTATATCACTGAATGGTAAAATAAGCCAGGCACTAAGACTACAGCACTCATTCAGGGGAATAGGACACCCACAGCAGATAGAAACGATTGTCTAAGTCGCTGAAAATGTTCTCTAAGAACTTCCTGGCGAGAACTCTCTCTACGGCCACTCCTTGTTTGTCTTCCCCTCGAGATGTAAAGTAGGAAATGACTTGCGTAAACCGAGTTCTCCTTTGAGCGAGGAGCCCAGCACTGACCATCAGGGAAGGAGAGGATGGGGTGGATGCCAAGATCCAGTCTTGACAGGCGCTCCAGGGTGGGCAGCTCATACTGAGGGTCCTCTCTGGGGGTGGGCCAGCCACCACACATCACACAGCTGGGGTTAACCCTGCAGTTACACTGGACACAGCTGTTTCTCTGGGCCTGTGGGTGGTCGACAGGTAAAGCTCAGCTGTGAATACTTATAATCCAACTACCTACGTTAACTACTAAGTACATATTACTCAGCGAAGAAAACACGGCTTCTAGAAAAAGTTAAACTATTCACCCCAGAAAACATTTCCCTCTTTGAAACCATTGGCGTCACGGTGACAGAGTTCCTGTATTTTTCAGAAATGGCTCTAATATTAGTTGTACTAATGGTCCTACTTGGTACTGAATTGCAGGCTAATTTAAAAACCGGAAAAAAACAATGCAGGCAAAATTATACTTCCATCCTGTCCTGAATCTATAAATTAACAGTATAAACAGACTGAGGAAAAATGGGATTGCAGCTCGTGCAACTAAATGTCAAAGTGGCACTGACAAATCTCATTGCATTATGAAACCTTTAAGCAGCAAGTACACAGAAGACATTTTACATTAACACATTTTCAAACTTAATGACCCACAGAACCCTAAGCTGTAGCGTTGTGTGTGTGTGTGGGCATCCAAACAAACAATCAGCCAATGTTTCTATTTTCCGCAAGTAAAACTTGTGAGTCGTCACGAGGGCGATTACTCTTCTTTGTTAATTGCCATGGTTTTTCATAAACAAGTCAGTCATCTCTGCTATCTACTCAGCTATTGGGTTACAAACCAAGGAACTAATCAGTGAGTGCAGCCTAAAACACACAAGAAAAAAACCCAACAATTCACTTAATTTCTCTCTGCAACTAAGCATTCCCCATCTTCACAGCACTTCCAGACATTTCAGTATGAAACCCATTCATACCGACATATTCTCTCAGTTCCTTTAAGGTGAAAGCATGGTTCAATTTAACGATGATGAACTTGCATTGATCTATCCCATACATGCAAGCATGTACGAGCCTACAAACGCGGACAATGAGACCCACCTTGCCGTTAACGTTGGGCACAGTGTTGGGCTGAATGAGACGCCGTCGTCGACAGCTGACTAGCGGCCGTGTGCGCGCAGCCACACATGTGCTGTCGTGGGCTAACGGCTGCTGGTGCTTGGCGTCTGCACTCTCTGCCATCCTATCACAAGGGCAACCAACGGAGCAAATTAGGCCACAGATCTTACACCAAAACGCATTTTGTCTCAAGCGACGGCTAAGTTAAAGATATCAGTAACATGTATAAAGCTATTTTTAGTCTTTCTGAAAAGCCTCAGCATAAGTTAAATTTGAAGCTAAAATAAACACAGATGGTTATTTTATTAAAGAAAAGTTAATTAATATTAGGATATCTAATGGTAAAAAAAATCCTCATACCTTAATCTCAGTTTAACATACAGTGACAACAGTAACATTGGTAGGCCTGCACTAATGATTATGATCGATTAGTCTGCCAATACTTTTCTCAATTCATCGTTTTGTCTATGAAGTGTCAGAAAACAGTGACAAATCCCCATTTTAATTTCTCTAAAAGGTTCTTGTTTTATTCAACCAACAGTGAAAAACACAAAAGACTTTCACTTTACTATCATACAGGACAAAGAAGAGCATTAGTTGTATTGTTGTATTTATGCTTGAAAAAATACTAAAACAATTAATTGATTATCAAAATAGTTGCCGATTACGTTTCTGTCGTTAGATCGCTCGGTTAAGCGACGAATCGTTGCAGCTCTAAGCTCCTATCAGCATCTCATAATGACAAATCCATAAAATCCATTACTACTAAGAATCCCCCCATTGTGTTTCTGAGAAGGCAGATTGGAATGAGGTAATCATTATCAGCCGTACCTGCTGAGGACACCGTTAACTGGTTGTGCGTTTTGACCTTTCCAAGGGCCGGCCTCTGTGTTGGCGACGTGGGCGGTGCCTGTGTGATCCAGCCGTTCTGAACCAACATCCTGCAAAGACAGATAAGGAAAAACCCCAGTGAGACTACACCTTGTGTTAACTGCCACAGCAAAACGGGCTGAGCAACAGCACCAAACTACATAATAGACACACTGAATCATCCCATTCCTGTGGCCCTGAATTACTCGGCTTAGATTTGTGAGAAGGGCTGGGCTCTGCCAAAACTTAAAAACCTAAACTGCATCAAGACACATCACTTGGAGGTCCTTCTTCACAAGCTTTCACACACAAATGAACACTACTTCATGGTTTCAAACAAACTTAAGTTATCCTAGATCTTGCCCTCACAACTTCACTAATTCCACACTTGTCAGTTCCTCATTTGCCTCTAATATGTATTCAGCAATCTAGCTGTGAGCGCAGATCATTTTTTGCATTAAACCAACAATATGCCTCAGCAAAGACACAAACGCATACCACCGATCAAGGTTAAAGTGAAGACTGACTGCATGACTAATCCAAATGTAAACCACCAAGATAAGAGGCCACACCTGCACTTGTACTGGTTTAACAAACAATAAACAGCTCAAACTAGCCAGAAAGACACTCTGCTCACCCTGGGATCAAGTATTTGGATATGCAAATGGACTGTATTTGTTTAGCACCTTTCTAGTCTTCTGACCACTCAAAGCGCTTTCCACCACATCATTCACCCCGTTCACACACTGACGGCAGGTGCCACCTGCTCTTCGGCACAAAGAAACTAAGATATTCACACATGGCCTTCAGCCTGCAGGAGCTCGGTTCGGTATCTTGCTCAAGGACACTTCAACGCGCGGGCTGGAGGAAGGCCGGGATCGAACCGCCAACCCTTCCGATTACAGGCCGAACCGCTCTACCTCCAGGCCACAATATGAAGGATAAATGGAGCTTACTACACTAAAGCCCTTTTGTCTGATTTATTGCAGACCAGAGGGACAGATTTAAAAAAAAACAAAAAAAAAAACAATTTCCTGTGAACATTTAACATTTCATTTAAAATAATTTCCACCAGATGCTTTGACGAGAACAAACAAGTTAAATGTTTCACTGATTATCACATACACACACAGTGCAGAATGAAGGCTGGTTTAACCAAACATTTGCTGTGAATTCATACATTTACACAGTGAAAACGGATTTCTCTTTATTTCTTTTGCAATAAGCATTGTTAATATTTTTCACACCTAGATGGTAGGTTATCTTGATTGGGCTGGCATGTTACTTAAACAGCTTTTAGTTGTTTTTTCCATGAGAGTCTTTGAAGCTTAAAGATTTAAAATCGAGTGCTGTTTTTTGCTGAGCCTGTTACAAGAAATATTACCTACATTACAGCTACAGGAGCTTTTGAGGCTCATGCTTCCTCTTAATATAATTTATTACACAATATTAACTGAGTTCTTTTGTCCCCCCATGACCTTGCAGTCTTTAATCATTACCAAAATGTATCACCCAATAAAAAAAAAAAAAGATAAGCAAATTCAGTCACTTTTGCCTCAATAAATCACAAAAACTCAATAAGCGAAACTACATGAGAGCGGGATTTGAGAACAACCTCAAACTGTGAATGGATCTAAATAGACGAGTCTGCTTAGAGGACATCACAAATTAGTTTGGTTTAGACCCAAGAGGACGAGAATATGGCCAAAGCACAGCTGTGCGGTAACACCAGCCTCTGTTAACTTTCACTCTGCTTACCTGAGCATTTACAGGCTCTGTCTTCACTTCTGTCCCACCTGCAGAGACTGCGCTGGGGGCAACGCCTCCCAACTCTACTGAACCCTACAGAATCAAGACCTGAGTGTTATCCTTCCACCCCATTGACAAATATAAGGAGTATTAATTATGTCACCAACTGATCAAACAGCTCAGTGTTTCTGCCAACACCATCAGCGACATAGCTAAATTATATTGTAGCACTCAACACACACGCACACACAAACATAAGAGGGAGCGACCGACCTTGCTGGCGCGGATCTGTCTGTAGATGTCGGTCTGCTGTCGGATGCGGTACTCCAAGTCCGAGATGTGGGCCTGGAGCCAGTTCCAGTGGCTGATGATAGCAGCTCTCTCCACGGTGTAGCGGCTCTCTGCCCGCTTCCATCTGGGGGTCAAAAAGGGTGTGAGTGCCAGTTTTAAGGTGAACAGATGAGATTCTGAATGAAATTGAGCAAAGAACGCCAATCCGCCATAAAAAAAGACAACATACAAATGTAATTATTTATATATTTTAAATACAACAATGAGTCGATAAGCGATTAAAAGTCATTTTTGAACTTTTGCATTTCTCTATTTCATATCATTGTAAACCGAATCCCTTTGGGTTTTGGATTGTTGGTCGGATAAAACAAGACATTTGAAGACGTCACATCTTGGACTCTGAGAACCTGGGTTGGACACTTTTCCCTATTTTCTGAGATTAAGCAATTAATTGAGAAAATATTGTAATTTGCAGCTCTAATTTAGTCAAGTTAGTCCATTCATTTTCCCAAATATAATTATTATTCAGTTGCATGTAGTGTACAGGCAGGTATGGTGAACGTCTGGCCTGTACTGAATCATCCCATCAAACATTACACGCTGAAACATTCATATACATTTATAAAAATGATAATTTCGAGCACATTATCTAGTAAGCCTCCAAACATTTCCCTTGTCAGACTGCAGAGGTCAGTGAATCAGCATTATAAAACGCTCCCAGCAATGGCAACTGCAGGCACCCTGGAAAAGCCTTCTAATCAAAAAACAATGTGGTCAGGCCTGCATCGAAAGTGTGAGAGAAATATAAAAATGGGGGGTTTTTTTCCACTACACTGACTTATTTCATGGCAAGGAATGAATGCCAGCTGAGAGCAGAGTACTCCATTTTACCAGTATGACACACAGAATGGGCATTTCAAAAGGCAGACATGAGAGGAAAATGTCTGCTCTTGCACTGTGCAGCAGCAACCACAGAGGGCGCCGTTTCATCAAAATACAGGCTGCAGTGACCATGGCTGAACAATAAAATAAATAAATTTTAAAAAAAATGACTCAGATGGCAGACAAAGATAGACCTTGCACTCCTCTGCACTGTCTCCTCCCCACACCCATCTCTGTTTTCAATTTTCAGAGCTTCACCAGGAAGGAGGAAGTTGGGAAACGCTACTGCTGAGAGTGGGAGAAGAGATGGGATGGGGAGGGGAGGGGAGGAAGAGGGGAGACGAAGAGGCACAACAAGGACCGGGAAGCTCTGGCAGTCTGGAGAGCAACAGACGGGCTTTAAAAGCAATCTACAGGCCACAGGGCGCTGGAGGGGGTGGGGCTGGGTCAGGGAACAGTGCGGCAGACACAAAACCAACTATCCAACCAGGCCTCCTGTCTTATTGTGGAGCTGAGCGGGAGGAGCGTTATTGCGGCTTTGACGCAGCCATCAGCCACCAATCAGTCCAATGAAAGGTGTCTTGATTCCTTTCTTTACTCTGCCACGACATAAAACAACATATGGCTTGTTCACGGCAATACAGTACCAAGGACACTGCTGCAAATACAGCTGCAGTGCTACCTGCTAATAACATTTCCTCTATTCTATTCAGACCCAGTCCTGCACACAAACAAACACGCACTGTTCTAACACGCTGGGCGGCGGACGTTCACAAACACCGCAACACTCCTGAGCACGCCCATGGCTGGTGCATCAAGTCAACGCACTGCTAATAAATTTGCATCTTTGAGTCCCCGCGGAGACTCGCCTCAAAACAACACGGGTGGCGCAAAGTGTGTCGCACAACCTACTGCTCAAATTACTGTGAGCCTGCGGGCCATGATTCACCATTAAGGGTTTTCCGAGTCAAAGCATGTTGCGCTGATTTGCGTTTCCATTGCCAGTTTAAACGCGCCGAGGTGCGCTGAGAATTAAGGTTGAAGGTTATATCATAAGGACTGATTTAGACGTGACGTGCCAGGTGAATTAAAATAATTAACCAAAGAAAGTAGAAAACTCATCAGTTCTCTAGGTCCAGCGGACGAGAGCTGGCAACCACTAGAGTAGATTATAGTGAAAGGGATGCAGGAAGAGCCAAAACTGTAGTTTAGTAAAAAAATAATCATAATAAACACACCGAAGCCATTACAAGTCTAGTGACCTTAATAGTCAAGAATGACGAAGAGGAGGGGTCAGTTTGCAGCATTGAGAATACCCCCCACCCCCTCTCGTCACTAGGAGCGCCCACCCCCCAGCCATACCAGGACATATTCCACCCCCCCCTTACTCCCACACACAAAGCACCAGCGGCAATCAGGACAGCCGTCGCTTTCTGGCAGTCAGCACATTCTCCATTGTGGTGCTTCTCTGGATGCAGCACATATGTTGTATGGTGCTGGGCACCCCTTTACCATACTGTCCCTTCCAAAACCAACACGACCGCTCAAAAATAAAAAATAAATAAAAACGTGGCCCAGCTCTCCGCCAAACACTAACAGGCCTCTGAGCCGGCCGGAACGTCGACGCCTGATCTATGTCCTTCCACTGGAAATGTACCATCAACAGAGAAGACGCGTTGGTGTTACGAGAACCAATTCTCTTACAGACACTTTTAAAGACCCCGACATTATTTTAGCTGCTGTTTAATCACTGCTACAAGCGAAGAATGCACAAAATCACCATTTTTATGCCAATTCAAGCGCCTTTTATGTCAAAAGTTTGATCTTTGGTTAAATTTGCATGTAATTGTCTTGCTCTACGCTCCTATATCTTTCTGCCATCCTTCACTATAGAGTCTGTACTCGTTAATACTGGAGGGGCACGTACTTCCTTTACACATGCAGGGTTCTACATTAACCTTTTAAAAGGCACTTGCCCTCTGGACAAGTGCATTTACTTTTTACTTGTCCAGGCACACAAGTCACCTTTCTTGGCAAAAATGACAATAATTTGCTTTGTTCATTTTGTCTGCAAATGCAGAATTCAGACAACCAGTTGAAAGCATCCAAACAGTGTCAACATATAAACGCTTACATTTCTGAATTTTATTAAAGTGGCTATATGTTTATAACGTTTTCACCTCAGCAAATAATTGTCATATTAATTTAGACTGTAAATAATAGGTGATGCAGAGTGATAGCAATGAATGTTCAGATAAGCACCTAAGGGACCTGCTTTCGCCATTTCATTTCTCTCATAATGGAACGTCTTAAGAGCTGCCTTATCTTCACAGATAACTTTTATATACACAGTACCAGTCAAAATTCCACATTTTACAGTACACATTTCTTATTCAAGTAAATGGGAAAGTGTGTGCAAACCTTTGACTTGTACGGTGTATCTATCTCTATAGATAGAAAAGTTTCCGCCAGGGTTTTGTGAGACTTCTTCGCCCATAAGAAACTGTTGCACATTTTCAAGTTAAATGCATCAATCTGGTGCAAAGAGGCTGAATGTAAGAACAACTTTTTGCTCTTGTATACAATTCACATTCAGGGTTTTGCAAAGGTTTCTGAAGGGCGTAAGTGCTGTGGTTTGGGGGTGGGGGGGGGAGGGGGGTTGGTTGGGGGTCATGCGGTTTGGTCTTCCCCCAAGAAGATTTGATGTGTTTTTGACTAAAAACTATGCATTTAGTTTTCATATCACACTCAGAAAAGAAAAAAAAAGGTGAAACTGAAGTAAGCATGGTGTCTTTCAGTAATCCTACACATTTTTGTCAGTGAGCGCACTGTGTGCCAAACAAAAATACACAAAATAAAATTGATTAAACAAAGCTTATAGTGAAGGGATCTGAACTGCTGGGATTTGCTCATCTTCCCAAAGTCAGCGTGAAGCCACTAAGCAGCTGATAGGGCTCGGTATCGGGATTCGTTAGGATTGTATCTTCATCTTACCCACAGGCTCTGAAACTAATGTATATGTGACGCAAAAGGGCTATTTATTATTTTGGCCAGTGAGTCAATTTTGGACACTGCTTATCAATACCGGTTCTTTTTCATTATTTTTAAGAATAAATTCAGAACAGGGTTAGAATTGATTTATATTTCAATTATAACTTAATATTGTTTCTAGAGTAGCAACAGTAAAGTTTACAACAGCAAAGTCACACTCAATAATATCTCCCTGGAAACAAATCTAAAATGTCAGTTAAATAAATAATATTCCTGACATCAAAGTACTGAGTGAAGTTTTGTAAGAACGAAGAACAGACGGTCAGTATCAGTCCTTCCTCCTGTCCTCCTCCCTCTGCTGCTGCCGCTGCCGTCGTCATGCTTGTGGAGAGAGGAGGGGCCGGTTCGTCTCAGCCAGCAGTAAGTTTACAAGAATTTGCCCAATTTGAAGATCAGCTGCAAACTAAGATAAACAGCTTTCGCTTCGTAACAACTTTCTATTCGCTTAACAAGCGACAAACAACAACAACAACTGCGAACAAAGCAAGTGGAAATATCGCTTCTACTTTTCATAACAACTCGGGGGCGGAAAATAATTTTGGCGGGACAAATTAAGACTGTTGCTGATCACCTACTCACCCTGTGTCACCCTTACTTCCCCTCCCTATAGCCTATGCTTACGCTACCTCATTCATCATCTGATTATAAAAAATAAAAAAAAACTAAGGGTGAGCCGATGGATCGGCCACCGATCATAATCAGCCGATATTCGTTCTGATTTGTTTGGTCTCTAAAAGGCCGATCAGAAGAGCAGATGCGGTGACACAATGCTGCCCAGGTTATTAACAGCTGGTGAGCAAGTGTTTGCAAAGAAACAGATAGAAACATTAACTGGTAAAACGTCAGTGGATATTAGATTTAAACAAGGTGGATAATTAAGTAGAATTAAAGTGGTAAAATAAGAAATCACCTCTTAGAATCTACTAGAGTCCTTCTGTGGGAAACACTGTATATTTATTAAACTCTAAGCTGCTCCCAATAACCAAGCATTGGCTGCTATAACTTGTGTCTCTAAGAGAGACAGTGGGATATGTTGCACAGTGATACTTTTGCGTATATTAAATACTTAATATACAATGTTAAGAATAGTTAAATAAATAATTGATAATGCTACACAATAAATAGAAGACTTCATATAGACCCTGTGATCGGTATCGGCCGATACAGCTTCCAGTGATCAGCCCCGAAATCCTGATCAGAGCACCCTTATAAAAAAAAAACAAAAAAACATTTTCCATACTATTCATAGTGATGTAACTGCAGAATATACCAGTGATTTTAAAAAAAAAACGCAAAAAACATAAAACAAAAAGGAAGTCAGCCCAGCAGATGTGAGCAGATATTGATCAGTGCCAGTGGCAAATCACCATAATCATCATTATGGCACCGACAAACTTGGTCACAAAAAAAAAATAAATAAAAAGGTACCACTTTGCCCATCTGGCAGTTTTTTCTTACATTTATGTTCCTGGGAGAGAACGGGAGAGGTCGCTCTGTAGGGAAGTTTTAATGCTCAGTTTTGAGACGTAAATAAAGACTCACCCCTTGATTAACTGGGGATAGGTGCAAACCAGGTAGATTTAAAAATCTTTTTTTTGGCTGTGTCTAAATTAAAACATGCTTTCACTGGGCGGCAAATAGTGCAATTAAATAAGCTGTTTTTCTTTCAGTTAATCAGGCTTTCAATTCACGGTGTTACGACTCTATTCTGTAAAAAAATAAATAAATAAAAATAAAACCGTTGAGCATAGACCACAATAAATGTTGTTGAATATATAGGAGGCATTGAACTGAGCTGCCTCTAAACAGCACTAAATATGCCACCATCCTGGACCTCTGACACTTTTATACACAGAAATATAATGACAGTTTTGAATTCTAGTTGGAAGTACAGCTTGCATCTTCCTCCTTTTTTCTCACACGCAGATGTGCCACAACTCCAAAGCGCTAGCTGATGATTGACAACAGCATTTGAACGTCCATATTTTGCTCAGGCTGGTAATGAAGAGAGGTTAAGGGTCTCTCCAAGCCATCCTGACACAATACTTCAACACCGCACGCTCAAAAACCTTCTTTGCAGACTTTACAAACTACAGGATTATAACAAAGCCATTAAAGCTGTGATGCAGGCTATATTTTCTAAATGCAGTTATTGAGCTGCCAAACATATCTAATCTAAACTGGAGTGGCATTCTAATTTTGGTTAAGGGTGCACTGTGTAGCCACACAGATCATGAGGGAAAACCTACTACATTAAAACTACTGCATTAGGCCAAATACCCCATATTAACTCCCAATTGTGGGCGGCCCAAACGAAGCCCATGTGTGACTTACACACGGCAGTTATCTCAGTTTTTATGTGCATTACGTGACAACTAATGATGCCATAATTTCCACTGCATTATACCCATTTTAAAACATGAGCTCCTTATACAAAAATCTGCCAGAGTAACATTGATATGAAAAGAGGTAAAGGCCCGCAGACATTTTCCTTTTCCATATGAAACACAATAAAAACCGGTTTCACAAACCACCCAGTCATCATTCATGCTCAGTAACAAGAACAAGGGAAATCAAAGCAGCAGCTGTCATTTAAATTTTTTTGTTGTGTAGAGTCAAGGATTTTCAAAATGAATGGAAATTTCCCAAACACTGAAACATTTATGGAGACTGAAAATGGCCTTATTTTTCAGGTCTATTTTGATGTGTCAGGATGGCTGGCTGGGGTTTCACAGGACAGCTGGTTAAACTCATCTTTTACGGGAAGAAACTGCCCGGGAGCTGGGATTTTGAACGAGGCAGGCCGACAGGGTGTGGGGCAGGAAAAACTAGAGAGGGCAAATTCAGCCAGAGAGCTGCAGCAGTCATTACATAAAAGAGGGGGGTTATGTAACGCCTGTGGGTTCGTGTTGAGGAACTTGGGCCGAACTAAACACATCCAGATGTGTCAAACGGGACAGGAACCTATACAGGCACTCACATACATACATAAATACACACACACAGGAATGAAAAGAGGGAAAAAACACAGCTAAGCTACTCAGACTGCATAGTAATGCTGAGCCATAAGCATGAAAGGCACGCTGTAGTCTCAGCCAACCTAGTTACCCTAGTTCACTAGCAGCAGGCAGACAGGCATTTTAACTGTCTTATTGCATTAAGATCATACAAACCTGCACTGTGGATCATCTAGCCCTAGTTTTATCATATGACAGACAAGAAGCCTGCAAACCTAGGTACATTTTGGTGCTAGTCAGATAAGAAAAGTTCAGACATTTTCATTTTTCTGCCTATGAGCCATTATGTAAGCTCTCAGATATCCTGATGAGCGTTATTGTTGCCTCAGAAACAAGAAACTGTGCCCACTCGCTTCTTAACACAGAACTAGCCGGGCTCCATGTAACATGCCTAAATAACAGACTTCCCATGAATATTTAATTCTAATGTATCAGCTGTCTCAGTCATTTTGCAGCTAGTATAAAAGCAGACTTCCTTTCCGAAGCTAGCAGCACCCACACCCTGGTTGAGGCCATTGTGGACGCCATATTCAGACAGACACACTGGCTAGGGCAGAAAGGCCCTGCAGCATAAGCACGGCAACAGATGTTGGCTGGCCCCCAATCCCGTAAGATACGGGAAACCACTTCTACAGTATAGACAGGGATGACAGGATTAGTTCTAAGCAATGCGCTGCATCCAAACAAGCAGCCCAAATAGGTTATCTTCCACACTGCTGTCAACTCAGCTGACGCTAAATAATTGAGGTGCTGCTGCTGCCTGAAGACGACATTACATTGTCTCTAGTGTTGACTGGTGTAGTGCTGTAAGCCATTAATTGGTAACCGAGACAAAATGTCAGCTGTGAAAATGTGGCATTATGGGTATACACACACACACACACACCCACCCACCCTATTTCTGGAAGACTAACTTGTTCACAGTGAGGTACGGTTTTTCCTCTGCCGAGCTGGGAGCTGAGAACCAGTTTGTCACTTGATTATACAATGTGCATCAGATGGCTGCTTATAAAAGGCATTACAGATGGACAGTTTTAGATTTCCAAGGCAGCTTTCGCTCAGTGTCCAGAGAATTATTAGGCTTGCACGTGCTACCACTTGGAAAACATTTGCAAACCTGTAAGTGACAGCTGCTTTCGTGACAGCAATACAAAACCGTTCACACACGGCTTATTCAAGAACATCTGAGCAAATTAACGTAGCTCTCTGAGGCCATTTTGTTTTGCTCAAAGCGCATAATTTTTCCGTATTGTGTAGCACGTAATACAGGCCACCAAAACTCTTGTGCCCTTATAAACCATTGCTGAACCTGTTGTCAAGTGCGCTCAGGTCTGGGTTATTTTTATGAGTGAAAAATGACATGCTGTTGCTTAATACAAGTGCTGCAGGGAAGGCAACATCTCAATATCTGCTTCAGCTGGTTGTTACTGGTGCTCGGCATCTAAAGATTATAGCCGCTGATTATTCAGTGATTTTCCCCCAGTCAACTAGATTCATTATAAAACGAATTCAAGGCTTACCTTCTCTTTTGTGTCTCATAACCAAAGAACTTTTAAGTAAGCTATATGCACAAGCAAAAGCCCAAAATGTTTTACAGCAATCAGTAACGCCATCTGTATTACTTTTAACCATATACTGCAAAATACTGTAGTACACCTGGTCTGGCAGATTTTTCCCTCAACAGGTGTAGGAAGAAACAAGGAGTTTACTCTGAAAGCAAAATGGTTCATGCAGTTATTGAACATACTAGAAATGCTATAGTTTATTACATACATTAACTCCAGTTTTTCACTGAAGAACTATGTCCCTGTTTTTTTTAGGTTTCATGTTTGCAAAAACTGCAGTAAGCGTACACCGTTTCATCTTTTACCTTTACACCCTGTAACATTTAAAACTGATCTCCTGACAAAAAAGCCCTTGAAAAGGTCCAAGCATTTACGGAGACCTATTTTTACGCACTGAGGACTTAGCAGTTGTTAACAACAGTGACTAAGGTAGCAAGAAGCTGCCGGCCCTGCTTCACAATAATACCCTTACAATGGCTGGCCACTGGAAAGCTTTCATGGTAAAGCAGGAACGAGCTGCATCATGTTTGCTATAAACAACAATTTACTGCAGCTCCGAAGAAAGCAGATGAGAAGTAGTTAGGCCCCGGGACCTACAGGTGGTCGTTAGCAAATTGAGTGGGTCACCGATAAAGGTTTTTTTTTTTTTTAAAAACAAAACACATGCACACATATCATGTATATAATTTAGCGAACCTTCTTCTGACACATCTTATTCACCATTACAAACAAATAAGCCTAGTTACACATTCTCCTTGGTATTTAAAGAAGATTTACTGATTCTGGAAAGCACCTACAACTTCCAAGGGTCTCCATTTTCAAAACCCCCTAAATAGGTGCACATCTTTCACTTTCATTACTAATAACAAAACAATATTTATCACCATAATAGCTGACAGTGGGGATGCAAATTCCATGCAAAATCATTGATTATTATCAACTGACACCATGATAAAAAATAAAAAATAAATACTGGCTCTGACATATCCTCAGTCAGGATATGGGGCTAAAAATTAAATGACCAAAACACTAGAAACTGTTTTTGATCTTTTGAGATTGATTGATGTGGATGTGAATAATACATCTCTCTCTGATTAAATAATACATTATTAATAATGAATTCAAGCGTTTTATCCAAATTCAGTCATGCTATTTTGTTATTAACTGAAAGCCTACAGAGTAACATAAAACATCTGTATCAAAGAAGACTATTAAAAAAATGTAACAGTGCTGCAAAATTACTGCCTGTGTACCTTAAGTCACTGTACAGTACATTTCCCAGCTGTCAAGCCTACATTTATTTTCAATGAGAAGGCCTTTTTGGGGTTAAAATACTTCCTCATTGCAACATTTACCTTCACTATCTACAGAATTACTTTTAAATTTATATTTAACGAATTGCAGCCATTAACTGAAGACAAAAGCATTGAAAATGTTTTCATTATAACTTACTAGTATTGGCCATTATTTATTTGTTATATACTTAAAAAGTACACACAATATTCAGGTTTTAAAGGGGGGAAAAATTGTAGATTTTCGTTTTGCGAATTTAAGATCAAAAAACAACATACAGAATGGGAATGTACCAACTCAAAAACAATTCTTTGTTTGCTACCTCTGTTTACATGAACTATCATATTCACAATGACTTGTCTCTCACCCCTCCTACAACCTCAGGCCACATAAGTAGCTCACTGTCCATTGTCCTGCTACGTGCTATAAATCTGAACACAAACGGCTCTAATACCTCCTTTGACCTTAAATGGCACAAGACACAGTATGAATACATTACAAGCGAGATGTCATGTATGCAATACACACACACACTTCCTGTTAGGTTATAAAGATATTTAGGTCAATGGTCTAAAGTCAACACAGGGAAGGATAATAAAAAAATAAAACATAAAAAAATAAAATAAAATCAGTGTTCTTAGCTGTGTTGTTAATAATCTACCCAATCCTACACAGGTCAGTAAATCCATTAACGCTGCTGACCCACCTGCTGGATTATTTTCCCCTTCCACACACTAATGACACAGAAATGAGTACTCTGGTGTGAACTTCCCATGGAATTTGCAGGCTCCTGCTGAGGTAAACCTCACATCAGGCAGCATGTAAAAACATAAAACCAACACCTTTTGCAAAACCACCACCACCCCCAACTCTATGTTTCTTCTTGGTTTCAGTTTAAATCAAAACATTCACTGGCTCTGTGGGCGCTCACTTGTTCGCTCTGCAGATAAACAGAACATTCAGTTTCAGCCTTGGCCCTCTCAGGAGGAAGCACTGCGTGACGAGTGAGCTTTTTACTTTGAGTCCATTCGAGCCTGTGCGTTCTCCACAGGGTGATACCACCCACACGACTCCACATGCACTCTGGGCGACTGATATCTCTACCCCTCCCTGGAGTTTGACCCAACAACTACCGAGGCAGACCAGGCAGCTATAATTGTCATTAGCACCTGCAAGGCCCGAGTAGCATATTGGGTCAAGAAATACAGGGACTTTCACAAGACAATTGAAGAGGTCCAAGAACCATGGAAATGTGAGAGCAATGTGAGTTACTTAGGCATGGGGCAAGTGTGACTCTTAAGGAATTATATCGTGCAGGTAAATTATGGAAACGTTTTTCACCTAAATTGTGCTCTCAACATTCAACTTGGGCCTTAGCAGTGAATCTTCAAGTACTGCAGGACCATGTACATATGTACAGCCCTAAATAAGCTTGATGTCTCAGTGGGTGAGGGCACTTTACTTACATTTTGACATGTCGCTGCTCAATGTCAACTCTGGCCAGCTCCTCCTCCTCCAGGTCAGAGTCCCCTCCGGAGCTACTTTCTGTTACATCTGAGTCAAAGGCGCTTTCTGCTGAATGGAGGTTGGCTGATCCGCTCAGATACAGCCTCTCCAGTTCCAAGGGCATTGAGCCGCTTTTCAGGAAGCGACCGAGGCTGTCTCTGTTGTTTGACGAAGAGTGGCGTCCAGTCCTCCACGTAGCTGTGGGGGTTGCCGTCTCTGATTTGCGGTTGCCAGCCAGTAGCCGGTTGAGAGCCGTGTCCAAGAAGCCACCCAGCTGCTGCTGAATGTGACGCTCCACCTGCTTGGCCTGTACAACCTGAAGACGTTTGCGAAGGCGCCGCAGCCGGCTTTCAATCTCAGCTTGGCGGCTGCTGTTGAGAAGGGTGCGCTCCCTAACATGAGCATCAAGGCTGTCCGAGGAAGAACTACAGGGTAGAGGAGGATGTGGTGTAGGTGTGCAAGACGGGGAGCCCTGCTGGCTGCTACCTGGCCTCTCCCTATCACAACCCTGTGGCTGACTGGTTGGCATGTGTGACTCAGCCTCCTCCAAATTCAGTTGTTCAGTGGGGTTAGGGTTGTCATGGGTAAAGGGGGAAAGTGCAGCAGACTGAAGCACTGATGGTTCAAGATTCTTTCCATCTGTATTTTGAGAAACCCCAGAGGAATGCTTCTGCTTAAGGGTTCCTTTCACCGGGATGTGCCCTGATAGGGTAGCTGTCAAGGTCTCAGAGTCTAAGGGCAGGTTCTGGGACTGAGAGTCTGTGGTGGCAGAAGGCTTGTCACCATTCACTGTCACCACACAGCCAGGGCCAGACATAGTGGCCAGCTTCTTGGCCAGACCGTTGACAGGTGCCATGGGCTGGCCACCTCCGTTGGTGCTGCCACTCATGAGGCTTTTGAACTGGCCACCAGACAGTTCTATTGCCTGCCTCTTTCTCAACAGGTAGTCTCCTCCGCCGTTGAGCAGTGAGTTGGGCAGTATTCTGTGGCCTTTTAGCACAGACTGTTTGATGAGGACTCCTTGCAGCTTTATTGACTCCTTAGTTGAAGGGACAGGTGTCACATCAGAGCATAGGTAAGAAGCCACCAGCGGCTGGAGCTTGCCCAGGGCCGAGGCCTGAGCCACAGAATCGGGTTGGGGCTGCTGCTGCTGCTGTTCCTGGTCGCCACCACAAAAGTCAAGAGGGCACTCTTCGGATGCGGCCTTACACTTAGCGGGACCGCTGCTATGGATAAGGATGTTGCTGGCGTTACCGTTGTTCTCTGCACTGGCCGGTGAGAGACTTGAGGATGGGGCAGCCAGTTTGAAGCGGATGTGGTGAGCTTCGGCTGGGGCGTCGGTGAGAGCGGGCGCCATCGCAGCCATGCAGTGCAGAGGGACGGGCACCACGGCCTGCTCCACACCACCCGCTTACTGCCCCACCTGAGGACAGCCTGGACAGAACAAAGAGAACATAAAGACAGAATGGGGGAGGGGCAGGAAATAAAGTTGAACAAAAGTAGTCTAATGAACTCAAGCACCACAGAACTCAAGCATACATAAAAACCTTACTATATCAAACCCGGGTCCTGGTTGGTGAGGGAGGGTGTTGGGTGGAGATATTTTCCTATCAACAATTCCCAGGTAACGTTCACAACCTTTTACAGTGATGGACCCACAACCACAGTGTAAACAAACATATACAGACACTACCTAGAACACGTTTAAATATTGTTTTAATACTGAAACCAGCAGCTCTGTAAAAGTTTCATTTGAATTATTGCTTTAACAATTATTCAGAAAGCAGTCCAGAAAGGAAAGACAGGTACCGTGATCGCCTGAACACATGATTAAGGAACAACTATCTAAAATACAAAAGTTGAGTCTCAAGAGGCAATGACCAAGTGGACACAGAAACCTGCTTTGACTTAAATAAACCATAAAATATATGTTTCCACATTCCTCCCTATTAAATATGATTTCTTTAGTGAAAAGCAACATGATGGCAGGCTGTACATACAAAAGGTGGGAAATCCACTTTTTAAAATGGGTACATCTACCAGCCACTGACCGATAAATGTTCAAATTCACCAGCCACTCAATAGTAAATCATTATTTTATATCTGAGATCTACAAGCCACTTTCATGTTTTGTGGCTGGTGCTACCTTCTCTCCCTGGAAATACTTGCACTACAGGTTCTGTAGGCCTTTGGAGTGAGTGGAAAAGTACTAACCACCCCCTAAAAAAAAAAAGTAGCCTTTGTAAAATATTTGGCAACAAATATAATCAATGAAAATGCTCTAACGCCACCTCCTTATATCAAGTCTAACATGCTGAGTCAAAAACAAATCTCGCAGTAATCTCGTTGTAGGCTAATCAAATTAACTGATGACTCTGACATTTTGTAGACCTTCTAATTGCAAGTGTTGCTAAAATATATCCTACAAAACGGACCGGAAAACACACTTCAGGGGAGATCAAATGTACGCTTTATCTTTCTGAAAATACACTAAGCTCAGAAAAACACTCAAAATGTAATTTGATTCCATTGTAATCACAACAACACATCTGTCTACAGAGGCCTTTATTCCAAGACTTTAATAAATACGAACAAATTCATGATATGCACTGACCTTGGTGAGTGGGATGCTAATGATAAAGATGGAATAACAGCAGACATCTGAGCTACATCCCAGGCCAGTAATAATTCCCACTACACCCATGCTTGTGCGAACAAGCCTTCGTTGGCATTTACTTACAAGGCTCGTCTTTATGGAATAAGCTTTGGAATTCAATTCTGACGAGGCAGAAACCGGAAACGCCAATGCAAATTGTCCAAACCCCACTGCCCTACATGTGCCCTAACAAGTCTGTGTGCAGCAGGGTTCCACACAGGCGGTGTAAGTAGGTGGATTTAGGCCCCAGCATTAGTCCAAAGCACATGATGTCATCCTGACTAGCTTCCTGTGTCAATTTCAGCTGTACCTATTAAACCGTCCCAATTATTATACCCCAGCAAAATGATGATCCCAAATTAAATATGCAAAGATAGCGACAACGACGTTATTATGGTTGGGTATTGTTTCAGTGGCTAACGTGCCATTCACACCGACTTCGACATCCATATACAACTTTTTAAAAACGCCTCCCTTCAGACAATACAAGAGATAAACGCGAGCTGCATCTCCGCGTTGCGTCTGCAGGTCAGATGAATGGGGGCTCAGTATTTCACCGCAGTTTCTAGTCAGCGCGCACTACGCCATGTTGGTATTTCCGAAGCAGATTATGCAATGCAATTCATCTTCCTAAAACCGCCCATTCCGCTCCAAACACACCGAACGCGTTCGTGTTACAAGGGGGGGGGGGGGATTAAATAGCTAACGTTAGTAAACACACAACTTTAATTCGCATGCATTATATCCACCAGTTTCTCCATGAAGTGTCTGGCTGGAGATGCGACAAAATGCCCACATCCAACATTAGCCAGGCATAACGTAATCACCAAAATGTCTTCCCGTTGTTTACAAAAACATTTGTGAATTTTAAAAAGAAGGGGGAGCTTGGCGCCTCTGCCCTGTGCGCCTAACATTACAAGCGCAATAGCGTTATTTCATAATCTTGAATTCGCGATGACTTCCGCGGAAAGCCATACAAAAGGGATCGGCGTGTTTGTGTCCTTGTATCATCAGAAGTCGGCAACCGATTCACCACACCAACTCAACTCCGAGCGAAACACAAATATCTCGCAGAAACGCCGTCACTCAGTGCGCTGCGTGCACATGAATGCGCTTCGCTTCTGGCTAACGTTAGCTCCGGAGAGCCGCTGATGTAAGAAACACAGCCCGAGCGGGTCTCATAAACCAGCCGCAGTGAACCGCTGCCTGCCCTCACCACAGTATATATATATATACACATCGGCTGTGAAGCAATCGTTTTAGTAGCACAACTGGGCGATTTGAGTTTTAGCTGGATCTTTAAGTTACGCAAGCCTCGTTAGGAAAGTAAACATTTTAGTCACCGACTACGTAACCTACGCTCCCCACAGTGGTAGTTTGAAGTCAATAACGCACGGAGTCGTATGTATTGCGAGTTAAAAGCAACGGCAACACGTGCATTAACGTCAGAGTTAAACCCGAGTCCTGCAACATCCCAAGCGTCAACATTTGGCCATAATAACGTGACTCGTTATGGATCACAACTTATTTTAAACGGCGCTTTAAGACCCATTGCAGAGCGGAGACATGGCGTGCATTGCAATTAGACTTAAGGAAAATAAATACAGGCGGCCCAGTTGTTGTAAACCCACGGTGGCCGTCTTTCGCCCCACTGCAGGGCACCAGCGGGTAGCCAAACTGTCCGCGACGTTAACGCACATATGTCAAAAGCCGAGAAGTTGGGAGTAGACCCTGCCAGTCTAGCTAGCTCGCTAACAAAGAAAAAGGAGGAACCTACCACGTGACGAGGTTGCACTATCCGAGGGAATTTCGGCAACAATCCCCTGCAGTTTTGGTGGAAAAAAAACCCAAAAGGTGCCAACACAAAAAATCGCGGCTCGATTCGATCACTCGGCCATGAATCAATCCAAAAAAAAAGCAGCCGGACTGCCGAAAAGGCCCAGTTGACGGAGCCGCCGGGGCTCGTTCCGGATTCAGTGCAATGGGCGAATCAACGGTCTACACCTTGCTCGCCAGCTAGCTCGCCTCGCCGCCACAGCGAATATAAAGCCAAGGCCGCGAAACACTCCTTTCTACTCCAAATTACTTCAAACGTACGCGATTTCGCCGCAATCCTGTACCAGAAAATCCGATTCTCAGTGAGCGAAGGGTAATCCAGGTGGCAGTTTGTCGCGAGCCCTTTTCTCTCGTTTTAGGGAGAGACGCTTAGAAAATGGCGGCTAGCTCCTCTCCCTCGGATTTGAGTCTGACAAACATAGGAGGGCTGTGTGTGTGTGTGTGTGTGTGTGTGTGTGCGCGCTGCTCGCTGGTAGGCGGGAGACATTTCTCATACTCACCGCTAGAGTAAAGGGCAGATAAGAAACGACATAAAAGCTCAAAAGAAGATACCACGGGAGGGCATTGTCTTCCAAAACACGGCGCAATGTCAGTTTGTTAAAGGCGCTGCTGCTGGTTGAACTGCTGCGGTCTCCCGCCACGCGTACACTAAATATCCCACTGTGCTTCAAGCCGCCATTTGTTTAACTACCTGTTTCTATGCACACAAAAAAACACCTGTGCAAGCTAAAAATTAAAAAAAACATCCCGCATTTACACAGAGAATAACTCGTATCTAAACATTGCCCTTTATAAATAGCCGATTTTTAACAATGATAAGTGCTGGGAATGACTCATCATGCTCCCTGTTTCTATTAGGCATTTAAAGAAAGGGGGGGGGGGGGTCACCCTTTTGACAAAACTGAGCCGAGTCCAGACTGCCTGGCTCATGTCACTTTTTACAGGAAACAGATCGCCCAAAACTACAGCAGCCTCTGTGAAGGTGCGCCCGGCGGCCGCCTGGGGGAGCTCTCCCCCACATGATTGTTAAATGCAGCCATAGCCCAAATATAACAGTACAGGGCGGCTAAGAGGAGGGAGGGAAAGCGCCAAATAAGACCGGATTTGGACAAAGCAAAAGCTACAGCACCTGCACTGATTACTGGAACTATAGGGGTGGACATCGAAGCAAAGATGCCAATACAATACATCGGCCTTTAAGATTTTCTTTTTGTTTAGTCTGTGTCACAGGTTAGTGATTGGTAGTTTTAGGCTGTAGCTAGCTGGGTGTGTTGTAGTGGATTCAAATCATATGATCTATATCAATATGATAGTTTGTAATGCAGTACAACAGCAGTACAAACTGCAGCATCAGTTATATGTCTGACACAGTCTCAACAAAAGTGTACATACGAGTATTAAATAGGGCTGGGTATTGTTCAACATTTGTGATGCTAGTGTTGTTGTTGTTTTTATACCAAACCCTTTTTTTAAAAAGTAGCCAAAGTTCATGTTAAATGTTGTCTAAAGACAAGCAGCCGAACAACATTTTGATTTAAATTGGGATCAACGGGATTAAATAATAACTTAAAAAAAAAAAAAAGATTAGAAGTTTGACCAGACAAGCCAGCCTTCAGTACTTGACAGTTTTCGACACCTCAGTCTGTACTCAGTACTCGGCTTCAACACCCAGCCCCCAGCTTTAAAAACATAATACTTGTTGCAGGCCAATTGCATTGCTTTACGTGTCCATCCCGTTCTCTTGACTACTAGAAATGTGATTTGGCCGGGTACTTGATATTGTGTATAAGAAGATGAATCCTTTACAACTTAACAGCATGGAGCTCAGAATTAAGATCAAGAATTCAATACCTTTAGTTAAAAATATCCTTTTAGATACGTTGATGTCACGTCACTGTGTCTCTCGTCTTTAGATTTTTTTTTGCTGAGGAAGTTTAAATTTCGGTAGTTCTTCGCCTATTTGTACTTGTTCGTTTAGGGACTGCTGTTGCTGATCCTTATCCAGTTTATCTTCGATGGCGTTTAAATAAACAACTGTGTGTCACTTCCGGTGCAGATTTTCCCAGGACGGAATCGTTGCACATTAGACGTTTAAAATGTTGTGATAACACATAAATGTTTATAATAATGTTATGCATCATTAATTTAAGCCCAATAATCACCTGAAAATGGGTCATGTAAGTAGCATGAATTTAGATGAGTTCAGTGCCTCTGATCAGACGACGCCTGTGACTTACACTGTTGTAAACCACTTTTACTGTTAAGTAATGCAAATGAATGCATACCACTTAATTCCTACGGGTCTCTGCATGGCCTCCTTGTTTTATCAGACTACCACAGTAGACTTGCATAGTAAATAAGTAATTATCAATGTGTGTGTGTGTTTTTGAGGGAATGAGAGAGCAACTGTCTATCCACCTGTTCTGGAAATTAAATCCAATGTACATCAACAAAAAAGTCTTGGGAGGCAAACTATGATGGTCAGGATCAAATGGCTGATGTGTTTGATAGTTATCCAGTGAGTTATCCAGTGAGCTGCTGTATCCTTTTCCGCTGTTAAAAAAACAAAAAAAAACACCATCCATCTTCTTGTCTTGCTCCAGGTCACAACAGCAACAGGCTATGCAAAGTTGCCTACACATTTCAGCTCTCAAGCCACATCCTCCTGCTCCTCCTGGTGGGGGGGGGTTCAGAGGCGTCCCCCACACTTGCCCGGGATACGTAATCCATCCAGCACGTCTTGGGTCTCCTCCCAGTCGGACACGCCTGTTGCCTGAGACACGTCCACAGTGATGCGTGGGGCTCCTTCCCGGGCAGCTGCTCCCGTCGGGGTGAGCCAGGGCGCCCGGAAAAGGCAACTGATTCCGGACATCACTAGTATCCTCAACCTCACTCTTGTTTTGGTCACATGCCCACGGCCACAGGTGAGGGACCGGTCGAGAGCATCGCCCTCTGGCTCCGTCAGAAACACACAAAAATAAAAACTAAATCGCAGTAACTACTACGCAGGACTACCTTTAGCTGCGTCGTTGACATACTCCATTCAGCAATCCAAGGGGCCATGATTCCGGTGACCACACATGGAAACAACACGACACCTAAAGAAACAAAAAGAACGCACAGGCAGACATTAGTTGAATCCCGTTTTAAGCATTTCGGGACAGAGCCAAGCTCAGTAAATAAAAGTTGCCAACTGTCTTGGTAGCGGCGTGACTCTCGTGGGGTTTTTTTTTTTAAACCTCCAGCTGGTAAGCTAACGCTAGCCGGCTAGTGTTACCTACGCGAGCGTTATCATCGCACGTTTATAATGAAAAAGTTTTACATGTTGAGTATTCGTTAACACCGCGCTTAAGAATTTAAAAGTAAGTTACGAGGGGGAGTGGGGGGGCTTTTTTTATTGACTTTAAGAACGCGTTGCCAGCGATGTTTGCCACACAATTAACGGCACTTTCTCCCATGCTAGCGTTAGCCAAGCTAGTGTCGGGAGCGAGCTGCGCCGACGCGGAGAGGCTGGCCAATGACAGCCAACTTAGCTAGCAGGCTAAGCTAACGCTCGCTAGCTTGTTTGCTTCCCGATCCCACACTGACTTCTCAATGACTACCGTTTATTTATTTTTTTGCACGTTTGGCAGAAACGTGTACCAAACAAAAAAATCGAACCTGCACTAATAGAACAGCCGGAGCTTTAAACGAATGAGTACTTTTTCCCGGCGAGCGCGGCGTTGGTCAATTTTGAGAACATTTCAAGACAAAATCTTACTTACCTGCTTGTCCTGTTACTAACCGTTTACGACTTGATAACGACCGCCCCCCGCGCTCCCATTGGTCGAGGGGTCCGTGTGAGGCTTTCCATTGGCCCCGCGCGGCTGCCAGTCAAAGCAAATGCCCGTACAGCGGAAATGTGGACGAAAGTTAATAGCACCAAACTTCATTATCCGAAAATATTGTTTTCATTTGAAAAATGTTTTCTTGCGTCCCACAACCACCCCACCATGTGTAAACGGCTGCTTTCACTGCGCCGTTATGCGAGCGTTGTTTACAGCGCCCGCATGCTAGCTACTCACAGTCCAGCCTGATGGGTCCTCACTCTGTGTAACTAAGATGTTTTTAATGCTTCACTCAGAAATGAGCCGCTTGTTTTCACTGCACGGTACAAATCACAGGCCGATGACTTCAAATGAGTTTGCTCGAGGTATTTCACGTGGTCTCGTTTCTTGCATCGAAAGGCCAAACAGCCGGTGGGATGACATTTGAACGGTGTGAGTGGTTACACCTTTGCCCCAGAGTGGGACAGGAGACACGAGAGAAGCCGTTTACTTCACAGGAGTGGAGTTGAGGCAGGAGCTGGTGAGACGGGGGACACGTGTAGGGCAGGGGGACAGAGGATGGGTGGCAATATTGGGCTGGTGGTCTGTATATCCAGGGTTTCACAGTGTCCAGCATTGCAGTGGGATAGTCCTCAGAGGTTCCCATGGAGTGATTGAGTACCCCCCCACACACACATAATGTCAGCAAGGCTTTCAGTCTGACCCCTCTCAATCCCATTTGAATATTGAATAAAAATGACCGGCATCCCACGTCCATGGCCGCTTAGCAACAAAGGCCTGAATTAGAGGATGGCTCAACCACAAACACATGTCACAAATGTGGGAGTAGCAGCTCGTCTGAACAATATTTCCCATGCTTTATCCACTATAATGTTTTTAATCAATGCATTGTTGGCTTCAGTTGATCCATCACATCTCACCTAGACTCTACCTTGTGTTCACCTCTGTGTGTGCATATTGAAGCCCGAGGTTGGGCATAAATGATGTGGTAATTACGGACACCAGTATTATCATAATGTAAGACAGACAGAGGTGCAAGACATATTCAGGTCCTCTACTCGAATAAAGTGGTGGAATGTAACCAAGTACATTTACTCAAGTACTGCACTTAAGTACACATTTGAGGTACTTATACTTTATTTGAGTCTTTTCTTTTCCTGCCACTTTCTACTTCTACTCCACTACATTTACCTGACAGCTCTAGTTACTCGTTACTTTACAAGTGAAGATTCTTGCACACAAAACATAGGAAGAGTTTATAAAATGGGAGGCTTTGTTATAAATTAAACCCAACAGAGAGGTCGCTTGACAGAAAATTAATTGGCAACTATTTTGATAATCGTTTGGTCATTTTTCCTGTAAAAACATTTCATGGTTCCAGCTTGTCAGATGTGAAGACCTGCTGCTTTTCCTTTTAACGGTTGTAATCATTTGGATGTGTTGTTAATAGGCTCGGACTGTCGGTCGGACACAGCAAGCGTTGTGAAGGCGTCACTTTGGGCTCTGGGTCACTGTGACGGCGTTTCTCACTATTTTTCAAAATGTTTACAAAACCGAACAATCAATCGATCAATGGAGAAAATAATGAGCACATGAATCCATCATGGAAATAACCGTTAGTTGCAGTCTGATAAAAAATTGTTCATAATGAGCTCCACCTCAACCACCCACAACAGTAACATCCTGCTTTCGCATGAACGCACGAGTAATAATAATCTAATGTTATAATATATAATAGTCGAACAGTCACAGGGGACGTTTTACTGCACCGAGTACTTTTACTTTTAATACTTTAAGTACTTTTTCCTGATTATTCTTGCATACACTTAAGTAACGTTTTCAATGCAGGACTGTTGCTTGTAACAGAGTATTTTTACAGTGCAGTATCAGTACTTTTACTGAAGTAAAGGATCTGAAAACTTAACAATTGTACCTAACAATTGTACTTACTGGCAGTACAGTACTTGAGTAAATATTTAGCACTTAGTTAGGTTCAAGTAACAAATTGGTGTTTTGTATTTCTTAATTTTGCCACCTTTCGCAATCAATTAAGAGTGATTCCACAATCCCATCTTACTGCTGGGATTTAGTTTTTAAAAAATAAAAAAAAATTCAGATGATAACATGTATCCACAATGTGCTCGACTGTACTGTTCCTTCTGTGGGAGTTAGTGTTATTTACATTGGGATTTTAATTGTTTCAGCACGAGGCCGTTGATTTGTATTTTATCTGTGGTCATTTGTGAATTCAGTTCCAGGTGTAAGGCACAGAAGGAAACCTGTAAAGGCCCCAACACACACACTCACACACACACTTTCACACATCCGTATAATATTCTGTTGTCGCGAGCTGTCACTCGGCACCATCTCTTACTTTTTTACAGACCGTTGACTTGGGACGTGGTCAGAGATCAGAGGCTGGATTTGGCCCCAGTGCATTATTGATGCTGATAGAACGACCACTTCCAGATGTATACTGCATGTAGTTGTGTAGCTGATAATAGCTCAGCCTGGTTTTAAAACCACATCCGAAGCTTTTCCCCATAGATTTCTCTCCATCTGGCCTCTTCCTTATTCCTCTCTTTATCCTTGTCTCATCCTCGTTCGTTCTGCAACCCCTCCTCCGTCTTTCTTTCAGCTCATCGCTCAGCACAGCTTCACCCATCAACCTCTTTGGCATCCACACTTACTTGGCAGGGGGTAAGAGCACTTTGCAGAGTGTGTATTTCTTTGCGAGTGGTGTCAGGAGCTCGTGGCCTTCAGATATGGCCTCTTTTTGTCAAGCTTCAATCCGGATTTTAAGCTCCTCCTCGCCGCCCTCTAAATATCTGTAGATCCTCTGTTACCTTAATTTGGCCCTTCGACGGTAACGCTCCTGTTTAAAGGGCTCAAAACACCGAGGGAACATCTGAATGTAGTTGTAGGGAAACCCCACCAGATGGAGCTGAGACATCACACACAACAACATCATCAAGCCGCACATGAGCCTCACAAAAGGCGACTGCTCTCACTCTGATCTGAGTATGACTAAGGAGTTATCGGCCATGCTCTAGATTTGAACTGTAATGTTTCTGTTAACACTTTACTTGAGGTTATTTATGACTAGTATACAGACATTTAATAAATGGTGTAAAACACACAATAATGTAGTTGTAAGCAGATATAAGGGTGTTTTAAAATGTTTGTTAATGTACAGTATTTGTCAGCAATTCTAACTTCATTATTTGCATTATTAAAACTGTGTCTTTTGCTTCCACTTATGGGTGCCCACAGGAGGAGTCATATTTGCAAAAACAAATACATTAATAAACTCTGCTTACCACTGAACTAAAGTGCTTTATACACCATTTATGAAATTTTTATATAGTGCTTATAAATGCTAAATAGGGGGACTTAATAATTATATACACACACAGACACACACACACATACACGCACACACACACAGACACACAGACAGCGGACAAATTAAAGGCTTTGGTGAGGATGAAATTACTGTAAATGCTACGGCCTTTACAGTCACCAGATCTCAACCCAGTGAACGCCTATGGAAGATTATCTAATATATATACGCACTGACTGCATACATAATGTATATAAATCCCCCTCTCGCCCCCCGTGGGGTGGTATGTGTCATCCTCCACCAGAGGCCTGGGAGCTTGAGGGCTCTGCGCAGTATCTTAGCTGTTGCTAGGGCTGCACTCTTCCGGACAGAGGCTTCAGATGTTGGACCTGGAATCTGCTGGAGCCACTCTACCTGTTTGGGGTTCAGGGATTCCCTCTGTTCACCACTGTTGCTTTCGCTCTCCACGTCTTTTCTCGCTCCTCCTTCAGCCCTTGGGATTTCTGGAGCTTCTCGCGTTCCTTCTTCTTGACGTTGCTGCCACTTGGGGATTGCTCCGTCTGTCGCCGCCGCCTCCTTCTTCCGTTTGTCGATCGGCACGGTGTCTGGTTGGTCGGCCGTCACCAGTTTGTCAGACTGGATCTGGACGGATCTTAGCAGGATCTTAGCTCGGTGGTTCTCGGCTACCTTAGGAGGTGTCTACCGTTTTGACTTTGGGACTTCCAGCCCACGCTCATGGCAGATGTTCCTGCACCCTAAACCCCAGCCTCCATTGATCACGTACTGAGGGCCTGTTGTCGTGCTGCCATGATTGGTGCCTCTGTGCCGTCCTTCAGTCCAGCCTTTTCCAGCCACTGGTGTCTTCACAGATCTTCTATCTGTCGGCGGTACGTGCCGTGCAGGGGCTTGTCTCTCCATGATGGTTCGTCCTCCTCCTCCCTGTCATCCTCGGGTTTCTGCTGCCTGAGGTGTTCACTTAGCCGTTCCTCACCGGGGGCCATCTTCCTCCTGGATCTTTGATGTTTCATCCTGGACAGTGGTTCTGACACTCACTAGTCCTCGGCCTCCCTCGATCCCTCGATAGTGTACAGTCTCACGGTGCAGTGGAACCCTCGATGCACGGCAAGGCGCTTCCTTGTCTAGGTATCTTTGAATATTGTAAATTTATATACAATATCAAGCAATATATATGCATTTATACAGATCTTACTAGATATTTTTCAATATCTGCAGTGCACAATTAAATGAACAGGATATTTATAAAGATTATTAAAGGGGAAAAAAAGAGTTTGAGGCTGCTTTACCAAAAGGTGTTTTTCCCCCATTAATGATATAACATCCTCAGCACATTGGTCTTCCTCAGTGTCTGTGGATACCAGCTCTTTTTCCTCTGATCATCCAGTTACCGCAACACAGGTGAGACACTAGACAGCCAGTGACCTCATCAGCATAGTACTGTATGTTGCTTCAGGGAAGCTCCTCTTTTGTGCATCACATGATTTGCATTTCGCTGTATTTTTCGAATGGCGCATTTGGTATATTTGGGAAACCGTGTGATCCTCGCGCGAATTAAAAATGCAGTTCTGTGCGTCTTCACTGCGGGGGTTCGCAGCGATGGAGCTACCAAGGAGTCCGCGGGGTCGAGGAGGTTATGTTCTTATTGGGACATTTCCACAAATGGGCCAATTAAAAGAACGTCGAACTGCGGTTCCTGCCAGACAGACCACAGCCATGAATGTGCCTTATTAGAAGACAAAAGTAAGGTGTTTGCATGCAACAGAAAGCCATTTAATGTTAGACAAAGCCTGACTCGCTCATACTGAAGGAATAGGAGCTTATCTGGGTTATATAACAGAGTTATAGTGTTTACAAGTGAGCTGGTTACTTGAGTAACCATGTTATGAGCCGAACTCTCATGCATATAAATGCACCACTGAGAGCCAGTTGGCATGGCAGCTCCCTCATGGGACCGACCTTCCAACATACAGCTTTGGCCCATTCATCCCCTTTAGCTTTCCGATTGTTAAACTCACCTTATTCCACACTGTCTGACAGCGTCTGACATCATTCACATCCTGTGTCGGCGTCTTCCAGCTCTTCGTTGAAGCCACATAATGGTTAAAATATTCAAACCCAAGACTCGATGTTTTTTATTGCTGTACGATTCAGTCAAATGGAAGTGTTCTAGATGCCTTGTGCATCATTTTATATACATTTAGCCAAAGTGCAGCTTGAAGTGTTTGGTACCTTTGGAGACTAGAATTGGAGACAAAGTTCTGTGAGTTTGAACGATGCTTGACTGCACAGCATGAGTTTATTTAATGACCGACCCGCCATCAGGTCAGTGGGGTTTGAGAAGATGCATCAAGGCAATGGTGGATATGTATGTGTATTGACTTTCCTCCTACTCCTTTGTCGAATTGCCTTGTTGTGAAGGCGGAAACAGCTTCTCATCAGCGCTCTGAAAGGGAGGCACTAACTTTACTACAAACTGCACCACACTAATATAACAGTAGCGACACTAGTACTGCTCCAGACAAACAAACAGGCATCATGCACTCATCGGAGCAACTCTGTCAAACTGCTGAGAAGAAGAATAAAACCATCCTGGCTAAAGTCTAATCAGTAACTGTGAAGATGCTAGAAACCCTGATAGCAAAAAGGAATCCGTAAGATGGCAGTAATATTTGGCCTAAAGCTGCTCTGTCGGCATTGACTAACCTTGATGGTCTCTTTAAAGTGTTCGCGTGGAACTTCACATCCAATTTAGTGTTACGGTCGTGCCACGAGACCTGAATCGCCACGCATACTGGGATCCCTGGAAAATCACCACGAACGCTGTCAAAGGCAATTGTTGCAACTTGATTGCCATCCCCCGTTTGTTTCTGTTTTTGGAGCTGCGCGTTGGCATGACATCACAGATCGCAAGCAGGGAAGACGGCTCTCTCTTGTCCCGCTCATGAGAAAATACAGTGAATGTTCACTTGGGCAGAAGGATCTTATTTAAAAGCCGATGTTCGGCAGCGCTCCCCCTCTGAGAGACACACACAAGGCTTAAAAGGATCACACGAGGCTCAAAAAGTATTTCTTGTTTGCTTTTGTCTCGGGGGGCCGTGGAGACAAATGGCACAGTGATCCCGGGCGCAGCCTTTAAAGCGGGTGTCCTGTGACGCTAGTTAAATGCGTATATGTGCTTTTTTTTTCTTTCTTTCTTTTTTCTTTTTTTTTTTTGTTACGCAAAAAGCGCATTCTGTCTTCTGTCTCCATAAATAAACTTGACTTGACATCTCTGCCATTTCTTAAGCTTTTCATTCAGTCAAATGCAACACAGAGTTTATTATCTCTTCACATCTTTTCAAGTATGAAAATAACAATATTGAAAATAAATAATGATAAATAATATTGTTAATTACAATGCGATTTTAACCACCATAAGTGCCACATAACTATGGAGAAGTCCGTGTCGAAAATAGTTCCCCTTTGTTTGACCAAATGCTTTTCCCTGTGCTGGAATGAAAACACGTCACCAACAGCCTATGCTGCTTATCCCCGCTGACATTACACTTTTAAGGTTGCTGCGTTTTCAATTTTCTTATTGGGTAAATTCCTTTCCATTGCAGAAGTGCATGAGCACAAGGCTTTTCTTTAATCTGAGCACGTAGTCTGGCGTTACTTTGCAACAGAAGCCTCCGGGTGACTGCAGGAAGCAGCCACACAGACCGCTTGAGCTACAAAAGATGGTTAATAATGGCGATTAGAATAATACACATCACAAGTGGCACGTGAAATTCGGTTTTGTCTTAAATCCTTTTGACATCTCATCACAACCGGAGCTCACACGTCACTTGGAAGGGATTCTTTTTTTTAAGTAAATCAAGATTTAAGGGGCGTTTTTATGAGATTCATATACAATTTGACATAAACAGCAGGTTCTTTAAGAATGCACAGGTGTTAGGCAAACTGGTCTATAGTAGGAATGTGGACTGTGAATTGCTGATCACATGGATAATGTGCCCACGTGATTCACAGTGTGTGGTTTGTGTTTTTGGTTTATATTTGTGACGACTCCACCGGATCCTTGACGCCCCGCTCTGGTATTTATATATTTACAATAAATCGGTAAACAAAGTTACTGCGTAGCGCACTCAAATGTCATGCTTTAAGTCACCCGACCGCCACGGAAAGTCACTTGCTAGATACAAGAGTGAACACCTTCCTGACTCAATATACTGGATCCCCTTATCTGGCTCGCTGGTAGAGAGGCAACAATAGTAGAAGTCTCTTTAATTCAGCTGAAGAGTTTTGCTCCAACTCACAATACATCCATGAAGTCCATTCTGGACAGTTTGACAAAACAAGCTTAACTCAGGGTCCACTTACTAGCATTTCCTGGCGCTTTCGAACGCACCCCACAGTCTTCTTACCGTGTGATTTTGATTGACCACCGCACAACAATGAAGACAAGGCGAGCGCAGGGAATTTGACCTAAAAAGCTGCACTAATGCTTGCGTTGCTCTGCGCCAACATGTGCCTGCTAACGTGTTCATCACAACAGCTTTAAAAGGTGACAGTATGTCAATGTGGGGTTTCCAGCTTGTTGTGCTGCGAAGACAAATCAGTCAGGGCCGGTTGAAGATAATTTTGTCAAATTGCCCGTCCAGGTTGGATCAAATATTTCCTGAAATTCGGGGAATATGTGGAGAGGACAGGGTTAGATGGAGGCGCATGATTCGCTGTGGCGACCCCTGAAAGGGAACAGCCGAAAGGAAAAGAAGAAGATTTAAAAAAAAAAAAAAAAGAAGAATAGTTCTGGGAAACACGCTTATTGGCTGACTTTCTGAGAGTTTACATTGGATGAGAAGATTGAGACCACTCCCACGTCTGTGTGTTAAATCTGGCACTGGAGCCGGGAGACGATTAGCCTAGCTTAGCATGAAGACTGGACGCAAGGGGAAACAGATAGCGTGACACTCAAACCTATCACGCTCACTAATTAACACGTAGTGTCTCATATTTACATTTACATTTAGTAATTTATAAGACGCTTTTATCCAAAGCTACTTACATATGAGAACATTCACAAACCGAAGGCGCAGCTTCGGGAGCATTTTTTGGGGTTCAGTATCTTGCTCAAGGATACTTCGACGCATGGCTGGGGGATTGGCAGGCAACCGTTCTGCCACCAAGCCACGGGCGCCCACATATAGCATAAACAAATGACAGTTTGTGGTTTTAGGGAGCGATACATACTGTACTGTAGCTGTTTCGTTGGCCTATTTTCGACATTGGAGACAGGCAAGCTACCTTGTTCCCCTTGTTTTCAGTCTTTATGCTAAGCTATGCTAATCGCCTCCTGGCTCTAGCTCAATTCTTAACACACCTCAGTGGTATCGATCTTCTCGTCTAATTCCCAGAAAGGAAGCAGACTGCCTAAAACGTCCCTAGTACCCCAGTATGTGCTTGGCTTTAATGACAGCAGCGAGTGCCACGCGTGTGTTCATGGCAGCCACATTATTTTGGAGCGAAAACTCTTCAGGTAGAAAGTTTGGAATGTGTTTCTCTTCCTGGAACGTTGACGAAAGTAGCACGACTGCACCGAGCTGACTGAGAACAGAGGAAGATATAAAGACACGACACCAAATTAGCAAACACTATGACCAGACACGGGCACAGTGAAAATGAAAAGAGAGAAGAAAAAACAAACAAAACTGAAGTCAAAACAACGCAGTCATTGCCCCTGTGGCGAATCCAGTTCAGTGCAGTCCAGCGGCACGAGCGTCGAGTTCTCACCGATGCAAGACAGCAAAAAAAGGACTTCCTATGGCAGGCAAACATTAAAGAATATGGAGTGCTGTACATTCACACCCAAAGTCACCGAGAGCCAAACTCAGCTTGGCCATGTGCATCCACTAACCTGTCATTTTATATAAGTCTGCAGTGTCCTTTGTCCCCGTCCCCATCAGTTTCCTCCCGAAAGTCTGTGTAATGTCCCTCCCGAGGTTTAGGAGGCTGATGCGGCCTCTCCCTTGCTCTCTAGCCTCGCCCCGGCTCACGAAATGTTTGCAGCGTACTCCAGCGATGTGGCAGAAAATGATGACAACGACAGCTGGCGGTTCCTCCCAGAGCACGCACCCAGGACAGAGCTCGCCCCCTCTTCTCATAGCGACGTGGACTGCTTGATGCTGTGAAAGCTGACCCGTGAAGGGGACGTGGGGATGGACATGGCCTGGGTCATCCTGGCTCGGATGGAGTGCTGCTCCTGCCACCGGTGGAAGCGCTTCCTCACAGCTGATCGCACCTGTCACCAACAGACCAGGACGACTCAGTCAGCTGATTGATCATTGTGTTAACTTGGTAATGGCTTGATTCTTGGGTTTCACTGGGATGTTACCCCATATTGTTTTAGATACATCTTGTTTTGCTGTTAATAATAAACGACATTGTGCAGATTGTAACATGCAATGGACATGGATGCTAAAAGGCAACATTAACGTAAAAGTACTACTAACTAAGTGAGGTGCATGAGGTGCCTCAGTACTTTAATGTTCAGGTTAAGGTTATCAGTATATACAAAATATATATATACAGAAAGTGGTAAATGTTGTTAATGGGTTATGCACATGGCTCAACAGGAAACTATGTGTTTTTAAAACAAGACAGATTCACAATAAAAGCCAGTGTGTTTCTGGCAAAATATGGTTTAAAGGATTATTATGATAAAACCAAAATTGTTTGACCCATATAAAGACTGGACTGCATGAATATTGTAAGACAGTAGGTAATTAAGACAAAATCATGAGATACATACTAAGTTAAAATGATGACACAACAAGTAAAAATTATTAACATTATTGAGAAAAAGGGTGCGATACCAAAGTCAAAATTTAAAGACAGTAATCAAGTCACAGTTATGAGATTTCCCTGAACAAAATAAGTCCAAATTATAAGATACTGAGAGTTTGACTTACTACCCCGGCATTGTGACTAATATCTCATCATTTAGCTATCTCTAGAGTTTGACCCTCATAACTGTAACTATGCCGTGATTTGAATTGCCATGAGGACTTTTTAGCATTCCTTTAACTTGTTTTTTGTTTTTTTGTTTTTTTTTCCTTGCAGAAATGGGCTTCCAACACGTTTCAGTCTCTGCGATGTGAAACCGAATTTTCGGCTCCAAATTCGTGTGTAGCTTGTTAAACCGAACCTATGCAACGACACGCTCTGAATCCCTTTACTGATGATTTAAAAGGGTTCCCTCCGCTCTCGCTCCCATTCTAAAATCAGCCCCCCCCCCCCACACTTCCGTCCTTTAGTGTCAAAGGACGAGCTTTGACCTAAAAAGCTGGTAAAATACCGAAACGTCGTTTTTAACCCACTATGATATTTTACAGCTCAACTCATCTGCGTGCTAACCGGCGTTATGTTTGGCTGGTGTCCTCTGGCCTAAGGTGAGATCATTTAATCCTCTACACGCATGTTTTAGCACTAAATGTTTTCCTTTTCTCCTGAATGTGACTCCGGGTGTCCTCCGTTCATCTGTCTCATTTCTTCCCCCTGCTTTTCTGCTACTCTCAGCCGGTGACAAAACACCAAATCAATATCTTCTGCAAGCTACACATGCTGGTTAAGCCCCTTACTGGAGCTACGACACGGTTCATGATGAGAGATGTTCATTCATCATCCAGCCGGCCAGCACAGCGTCAGAGGGCAACCAAAGGGCAGCAGTCAGCTGATATTACATCCACATGCTACTCGAGGTAATGTAAGGCAATGATTACTCTGTGATAAGGCGTTGGGCTCTGTGGCTAGATGGAGCTGGGTCTTGCTGACTGATGACGTCCGATTAGGATTCAGCTGATGAACCACTTTCATTAAAGCTCTAACATAGTCCCCATTATTGTGATGAAAAGGTGATAACATAATTATCTTTATGCCTGTGTTTTGGCTCAGGTGGCACTGTTAAGGGTCTATTCAGCGGCATCAGGCAGTATTTCACAGGTTGAAGTCAAAGCCAAAAGGGTATTGATGAAAACTTTGGAGAACGTTTTCAACTTCTAAGTATCACGCTATCCTTTCTGAGACGAAGATCTTTAAAAGGCCCTAAAAATCTATTTCCTCCCTCAGCTTCCTCAGGTCCCACATGACCACTTGTTTTTGTGCCAAAGTTCAGACAGTTTAGATTTTTTTGACGTGAGAGATTTTCAGCTTCTTTTTTTTTTGTGTTGAATTTAGTTTTTTGTCCTCACTGGTTTGAGGCGGGCAGGGCTCATTTAGAAAGAGGTGATTTCTGTGCGCCAATCCGAATTTAGCTAATTATCAATTACGACGTGATGACACCTGTTCGGTCGTGCGCTCCTGTTGCCAGCACTGTCAATCAAATCTGATCAAACCGCAGCCACAATTACTGAGTACCTTTGTTGCACCACAGACCTCGTCGTGAGCAGTTTCATGTGGGAACTATCTGAAGAAAGAAAGTGGTTCCTATATAATACTGCTCACAACCAATCTGTGGATTATCTTGAGTAACCGGGTCATGATCTCTGCAAAGAGACGTTGCTGCAACTCGAGTGCCATAGAGTCCTGTTATTTTCAAAAAATGCAGACAAACTCAGCAGCTCGCAAACAATCTAGATGGATAAGTTTTTCCTGTACATGCAGCATGATGCTCGTTGAGAGAAGAAATAAGTCAACACCCGTGTGAAACTCTCTGCGTCTTGACTAAAAGGAACAGATATTCGTGTCCCCCTCGGGAGGAATTGTACTAACTTTGGTGACCCTTTAACTTTTCATCTAGCGCCATCATCATTTTGTATTTTATTACCCTATTTTAACATGAATTGAAATCTTTGTGTGTGGCATGAAGGGACTGCAAGCTTCTTTGTAGAACCTTGTGTTGTGAAATGATAAATAAAGTACCCTGTACCTTATATCATCAGGTCAACAGTTCAATTTGGTTTATGACCGAACACCTGCAAAGCTAATGACATTCCCATCAGCCTCAGCTGTACTTTGTGTTTAGTGCTAATTAGCTAATGTTGGCAAGCTTACACGCTAAACTAAGACGGTGAACATGGTAAACATCAGCGTGCTGACATTAGCACTTCGCTCAAGGCGCCACAGAGCCTGAGTACAGCCTCACAAAGCTGCTCGCATGGCTGCAGACTCTGAGGTTTGGGAGGTGATCCAGTGTGCAAGCCTAAATCTGACCTCCCCTGTAACATCCAGTTCCCTTCCATTATCTGTTCTGTGCTGTTTGTACAGCGTAACAAACTAAACTAGGAAATAATAGTGTGCTTGTTGGCTGCTAGAAGCCATCTGGGGGAATTGTCCAAAGAAGGGGATAGATGGATGGATGGATGGATGGATGGATGGATAGATGGATGGATGGATGGATGGATAGATGGATAGATATATAGATGGATAGATAGATGGATGGATGGCTAGATGGATGGATGGATGGATAGATGGATAGATAGATAGATAGATAGATAGATGGGTGGATAGGTGTATGGATGGGTAGATAGATAGATAGATAGATAGATAGATAGATAGATAGATAGATAGATAGATAGATAGATAGATAGATAGATAGATAGATAGATAGATAGATAGATAGATAGATGGATGGATAGATGGATAGATATATAGATGGATAGATAGATGGATGGATGGATAGATGGATAGATAGATAGATAGATAGATAGATAGATAGATAGATAGATAGATAGATAGATAGATAGATAGATAGATAGATAGATAGATAGATGGGTGGATAGGTGTATGGATGGGTAGATAGATAGATAGATAGATAGATTGGATGTAAATATGTGTACTATTTGTCTGTCTGTCTATGTGTATGCATGTATTGCCTTGTTATTTCCTTTTCTCTTGCTTGTGCAATTGTGGCAAATGTTTTCATGCCTGTCGATCCCCCCAAAAAACAGAAATCGTATTACAAGAACATGCCACGCAAAACCTCACAAAATACTGCTACTACACCCAATAATACTAATAAACATAATAAAACTACTGTTACTACCAATATTCAGAATAAAAACATCATACATTAAACATAAAGTAGCATTTCTGCATGCATGCATATTAATAATTCTGTTCTATCTGGAGAGGGTTTCACCCCTGATTTCTCCATGGAACCAAATTAGGGCTGACATTGTCATAAAGCGTAGAAAGTGATGTCACTTGTGTCAGTACATGACAAGTCTTAATTGTGCCCTAAATATAAGTGCTTCAAGCCGTATCACTCAATTCCCTGCAATCCCACACAGCAGCAGCCACCAAAAAGGAGAGTGGAAGCGCCTGAAGAGGGAAGTATTATAAATAATTGTCTGAAGCAGGGGGAACGTGAAATGTTAGCTCAATAAACGGGTGTGAATCTCCTTACCTCGCTGTTTAGGAAGCAGTAAAATACTGACACAAAGAAGCCCTGTGTGAGAGGAGGAGGGAGATAAAGAGAGGAACAAAACATCATCAAAAAAAGAGGGCATTCAAAAACATCGACGCCCTGATCCTGTTTTAATCGCGCGCACAGCGGCTTATCACACACGTTACATTCATTCAATCATCTCCGGAGAGGAACACAGTAATGCTGCTGTCCACTCATTACAATTACTGTGTCTTTATGTGAAAAACATACACCCGCACAAAGATGACAACATACTCTGTTTGTCTCTGAAAGCCTTTAGGATGTCCAAGCCTTTAGCGTTAGCGAGCTGAATCCTTACCTGAAAGGATTCCAAAAACGAGTTGAAATATATGAAGACGATTTGGGAGATCTCATCTTCCCCTGGGTTGACAAAGAACAGCATATAGGTGATTCCCAGGAGGGGAAGGAGTACCAGTGTGGCCTTCACAGCTTTCCTGCAGAGGAGGACAGACACCACAACAGAAACATTAGCGACTACAGGCCCCACTGTCTTTCACACAAGAGTGAATTCTCCACTGATCAAGTACAGAACATGAAATATTTAAGGTGTGTACATGCAGGAGTATCTGAAAAGTTTTGGCTCTTGAGTTTCCTTCTCGCAGGCACAGCCGAATACAGCAGGTTACATTGAAAGTACCTGTATTGGATTGTCTCTGACGTGGTAGAGGCTCGCAGTTTGGTCATCAGGATTCTCACGATGTTGAAGAGGAAAATGAAATTGATCTGTGGGGAAAAAAAAAATCAAACACAGCAATGCGAGACTGTGTATGACGGCACTGTAGTGTCTGATAATGTCAGAGAAAGGCTGTTTTTCTGCTCAGGGGACACAGATTCAACTAATCGCAAGCGGAGACTACAGATGCAAGAAAGGGAAGGAAAACTACAGGTAAAAACGGCAGGTGGTGGCTGCACCCCTCAAACACATCAATGAACTCCATCTACTGATGGGTTTCTCATTTACAAACAATGGAGGACGTGCCGGCACCAGGTGGGTACAGAATTACTGTTGAATTCCAGAGAGAAGTGGGAGCTGGTAGCAGCGATAATGCTAACACAGGCTAGACAAAGTGAAAAATCAGCTGTGTGACCCAGACAGTCAAGGTGCAGCACAAGTTAAGAGCATGAAGTTCCCCTCAGACTAGTAATGTTAGCATAAAGAAGCCACATTAGCATGATATGCTGCGTGCTTGTAGTCCCCATGGTCCGAGTACATACAGGGAAACTCCACAGTTTCCACATAGCAGGGCGGTAAAAAACTCATAGCCACAATGTCGTGATAGTTTATGGACATTTTTTAGCATTTAGATACAAAGCAACTTGCTGGAAAGCAGCAAAAGTACAGTTAAGAGGTAAATGTGTGTGTACTACACAGTGTGAGAAGCACAGGTTAAAAGGAAAACATTTTGGGAAACACCCTTATTGACTTTCTTGCTGAGAGTTAGCTGAGGAGATTGATACCACTCTCATATCTGTATGGTAAAAGTAACGCTACCGCCAGCGGCTGGCTAACTTAGCTTAGCACAAAGACTGGAAACGGGGGAAAAAGCTGGCTTGGCTGCGTCGACAGGTAACGAAATCTGCCTTGCAACACCTCGAGAACCTCACCAGTTCACACATTATATCTTGTTTGTTTAATCTGCGCAAAAACCAAAGTGTAAAAACGGTAACGGTAGTTTTACGGGGGCTATGTGCCAAAATATTTCTTGGTCAGTTGCCAGGCAACCAGGAAGTCAGTGGTCCCATCCAAGAAACAGCTCAGCAAATCTAATGTTTTTTTGTGTTTTTTTAAATATAATTATATATACGCATGCTATAACACTTTAAGGGGGGCATTCTGCATAATGAGTACATTTATGTTTGATACTTTAAAGTTCCAGTGTGTAGGATTTAGTGGCATCTAGTGGGGAATTTACAAAGATATAAACCCAACGATTCTTATTTTCACGTGATTACACGCTAATGAAAACACACTTAGAAATATTATATTCCATTTCTGCCAATAGCTCCTCCTAAATGTTACACGCTGGACCGTTAAGTACATTTAGCTGATAACACTTCTGTTTTCTGTTTTAACTGAAGCATAATTTTTAATGCTAAACTTGTAATGGAGTCTTTTTACAGGGTGGCATTACAAGTAGCAGATTTTCTCTTCCACCACTGTTATGGCAACACGTTTTGACTCAAAGTAGAGTGTGTGTGGAACATGTGTCAGTAGTTTTTGTACAACAATGGAGTCTCTGTGGCACAAAGGACTAAGCTACATCAGGCTTTGGCTATACAGATGATACTTGTTTAGTAGGATGGATCTATTGTTGGTTTTTGTCTTTGGGAGGGGGGGGTTGTTCACAATAAGAAAAACATTAAATAATGCCAGCACTGTCCTTAAAAACAGTGTCTTGATTATCTTAAGTGCTCCTTGAGATTATTTTTCCACAATGTGATGAAAGACTAAATTAACAGCTCACGCAATAGGTGTGAATGATGTAACATGGGAGCAAAAATAGCTGTAGGAAAGTATTCCTACAGGGCCAGTTGACCTGACCTTGGCCTGAACAGATGCATGGCAAACATTCAAGAATCGTCACTTATACTGGTCCTCGCTAAACCCATGCCTTAGTGCTTAGGCTAACATTTTTAATGACATCCTGTATTTATTCGTTACAGCAGTACATCACTTTATTGCTGACATTAAATGCCAGTAAAAGACGGTTCGCGACCACAGCACCCAGACAGGAGATACCACAAATATTCGGGTGACCTGACGATGATCCTGCAGGATCAAGTGCTCAGCAAAGAGATAAAAGCCTGAGAGAGAGCTTGCTACTGAAAGCAAGACTGGAGATTCCGCTATGTTTTTTTGTGAAAGAAGCACAGAGCTATTGAAAGAGGCAGATGTGTGCTTTAGGGGAGAGTAAGGCAGCAGAGACAGAAACATAAAGTGCCTCTTGGAGAGATGACTTTTTATAACTAAGGAGAGACGATAGGGGAGTGTGTTGTTTCTGACAAGGATGGGGAGGTCACTCCACCACCGGAGACCCAGCAGGGAGAAAATAGCTCAAACTGAGCAGAAAAATGGCCCAATCGCCCCAGCGAGGGGAGAATTCTAGCAGAGGCAGTGGTCAGAGTGTGAGGACATGCATGTGGACAAGGACTGGGGACAGTATTTTGGAAGCTCAGCCAGGAGGGAGTTCCTGTAGTCCAGACGAGAGATGACTAAAGCTTGTACAAGGAGCCGGGCTGCGTCCCCAGCCAATCTGCAAAATCTGCAGGGTCATTCGCACGAGCCGTGCCGCGGGGCTGAGTCTCCGGCAACACACAGACTGTGAGGAAGGGTGAGGAAGAGTCACGTTAACACAGCTATGTTCCGAATACTGAAGGAGGCGTCAGGGAAGGCGGTGTATTTCCAGTTCAAGATGTTATATTATTTTGTTCGTTTGTAAAGTTCAGCTGCTGAATGTGCAGCAGGATGCAGATGAGAGCTTTTTCGGTTAAAGTGGCAACACACAGGTTCACAATGGTTAATACATGGCGAAATAATGAAATAAAAGCATGGAAAAAAACGTCCCCTGCGGGTATGGAAATGACCCAGTGTTGGGGATAATTCCTAATAGGTACGAACAAGGCTGAACACATCCTTGGATTTAATTCTTGTTTTTCAGCAAAAAGTCCAAAATGATTCCCATATTTCTTGCAACGTGCCAGGGTGCAGAGATTTAAAACTTACTCTTGGTAGGCAAAGGGATGGAACGACGCATTTATCATCGCTAACATGAGGAATGTGTTGCGGTTTCCAACTACACGCCTGCCAGGCGTTTTAAAGACATAATGAAGACTAACTGTATCGGCAACAGGTTCTGTGCTGAATGTTGCTACTGAAGGACAAAACAAAAAGAAGGGACTCTTACCACTAACACGAGAATCATGGGACCTTGGTAGATGTAGTCCGTGTAAACACCAGCTCGCTTCCCAAACCAGCACCTGAGAAGTCAACAGAAGCAATCAGCCATGCTCAGTTCTAACAGGCAGATGCATTTATATTGTCACTCATCGTCCTTTTATAAAGAGTTTCCCTCCGAGTTCACTTCGTGTTGGAATTCATTTCCTAATTTGTGCTCGGCGGTTTAAACATGCCTTTTCCAGTCAGTAATTTAGCCCAATTATGAATTACGGAGCATTTTGGCCAAAGGTGAGAAATTCCTTCAAAGCCACTCTTCATCTTAAAACCCTTTTAGATACCACACTGTACAAATGTATCGTATCAGTTATGAGGATGTTTCTGTTTATAATTGACTCCTAAAAACCTTAATTTCTCCCAGTGCACGTGTGGCTGACGTTTAAACGGCCTCTCGCTGGTTTTAACAGACGACATCACATCAGCCCAATCCCGGCTTCTCTCCACAACTGATTTTAAGATTTCACTGATCACTTTTAAATCGCTTCTCGAAGCTCATCTTTATAGGCTTGCTTTCGCGTGACGCCATCTTCTTATTCGTCTCGTTCTTGCTTTTAATGTTTCCATTTTGTTTTGATTTCCATTGCCACGTTTGTCATTGTTTTTTTTTTGAGGTGTCTCCTTGTCTTAATTTTACCTTAAGTTTGCTTTTGCATTTCTGTTTGGCTTTCTGCTGTTACATTGCCTTCTGGGTATCCTGTTTCTGCTTTGCCTTGTCTGTCAAAGCACTTTTGTAAACTCTGTTTTTAAAGGTGCAATACAACTAAAGTGATTATTATTATCATTATTAGAATCCATTTTCACCGAACTAATAGGTGCAAAACCTTAACCACTTTTATCAATCAAGCACTAAGCACTTCCAATCAAAGTGAAAATGGTCGCAGGGGTAATGTGTAATTAAGAATATTGTTCAATGCAAATGTGATTACAACAGGTTATTAATAGACACTCATCTCCTTAATGCAATACAGTTTGACTTTGCCCTTGTCCTTTAATTACTGGGCAAAGAACAAAAGTTCCCTTTGAATACCTATGAAGAATTTTACATCAAGAGTCACAACAAATGGGCTTACTTCTCATTGTCGTAGTACAGCTTCCCAATGGCCCATGCCACAATTATAGGGAACGGTATACCTGTGAGGCAAGAAAAAGACAAAGTGACAGATTCGTCTTTCATCTCTGTCTGCTATTCAGATCACAAAATATCACTCCGGGGATTTCACGCTGCAGTATGAAATCCCTGTCCTTTTTTTTCCCCGGCGTAGCACCAGCGCCTGCCAAGCTCTGTCAAAAGCAATCGTTGCTTGTGTGCTGTGATCCACAGGCCAAGACATGTCACCGTCTGAATATTTCTTTGTGAATGCAGGAAAAGCTGGACTCGGGTTGACGACAATGCAGAGGGATCTTCTGATTTACCGACTCAAAGGAGCATAATAGGGCAGAAAAACAGCCATCACTTGCATTTAAATGGCACCAACAGAACCATGAAGACCCTCGCCAGCTGCCACGCCGCATGTGTAAGTCTCACGCCGCTGGAAACTTTCCACCTCATTAGCAATATACTGTCATCAGTGTAACGTTAAACCGCAGGAAAATCTACCCCCATAGCCCCGGATTACCTGAAAAACGTTATTTGTCTTGTTGTTCTCATCCCTTGTCCACACCGCTCTGCCTTTATAATATTTCTGCTCTTCAAGCTTGAGGTAAAGCTGAGCGAAGCAAATAAAATGTGATCTTATTTATTTTTTCACAGCCACTCTGAGATGTAGCTGCCATCACGCGCTCACGCGGAGGCTTCACGCTGCCCTGGGGGAAATGTAATCCAGCTGGCACAATACACCTAATCTCAGCAGCACATAGTTTAGTTTGACAGCGTGAAACGGGGTGTTAGTGAACTCCACAACAATATATTTCCCAGCTGCCACACGAAATCCTGGTATCTCCATCAAGTCGACTGCTCCCATTGTTGGGTGACCTTTAGTTCGTTCTGTCGAAATGATATGTACCCAAAGTGACTGGAGTGAAAGGAATAGGAAATACAATCACTTGCTTTCTCTTCGGGAGAGTTTAATGAAAAAAAAAATGGATACCACGCTCATGTCCGTGCGCCAAGTATTCAGCTAGCATAAGCACTAGCTTAGCATAAAGGCTGGAGGCGGGGGGAAACAGCTAGCCTGGCACATAACTCCCCATAAAACCCCATTTTGTCACTTTTAAATTTCTGTTTGTGAACGGATTAAACAAACAATACAAAACATGTTAGTTATTGCGCTTCAGAGGTGTTGGTAAATGTTTTTTGGAACTTTGGACAGACTAGCTGTTTTCCTCTGCCACCATTTTGTATGCTAAGCTAAGCTAACTGCCGCTAGCCTGGCTCTATCTTCAGTTATGAAATGAATAGTTCAAAATTTTGGTAAATACACTTAGCATGCTCAGAGTTTGATGAGAAAATTCAGAGAATCACTCTCATTTCTGTACTGAGGTGGAGCCAGGAGACGCTTAGCTCAGCTTAGCATAAAGACTGGAAGGAGGGGGAGACAGCTAGCGTTGCATGTAACTCCCCATGAGCCCACATTTCTGTTTGTGTGCAGATTAAACAAACACAACGCAATAATTTAGTGTTTAGTGTACTTTGGAGAGAGCAAGGCTAGCTATTTTCCCAATGCTTCCAGTCTTTACGCTAAGCTAAGCTAAGCTAAGCTAACCACTTCCTGAGATCCTTATTTACTGCGCAGACATGAGCGGTATCGCGCTTCACATCGAAACTCTCCGCAAGACAGCAAATTACAGTTCTTCTCAGTCGCTTTGGTGCATTTCTCACATCACTATTTAATTTGCGCAACAGTTAATGCAGTTCTCAAAACAATTAGTACAAAAGTTGATAACCTGCAAAAGCGTGTCACTTGCTCAAAGTGGATAGCTCATTCCTCAAAAGCAAGTATTCATGCCAGTGAAAGTGTCAGTGAAATCAAGATGAAAAGTCCTGACACCGTTGTTTAAATAGCTTTGTCATGTTTTCATTATGACAGTTTACTCTGTAAATGTTTTCCAATGCAAAAACACTACCCGAAAATGCTCAAGACAGCACTATATACTATTTGCACAGCCATTTAAAAAATACAGTAAAGTTACACATTATGTATGGCTCACATTTTCAGTAATGTCTAAATGTGTAAAATTTGCTTGACAGATTTTGACAACTAGTTCAACATTTTTGTATGTAATGACTCAAGCAGTGAAATGAGGACCATTAGTTTTATATTGAGTGACTATTCAGCATTCACAAGTATAGTTAATTTTGACTGACATGACACAAGCAAATGATAATGTTATAAAACAGCAGAGAGTTGTATGAAAGCAATTGAAGCATGTCGCAATTTGTTGGAAGGAACGAGAAACTGCTACTAAGATGTGCACAAACGACTAAATGTTGTGGAGGTTGAACTAACTGTTGTGCAAACGTAAATAGTGGTGGGAGAAATGCACCAAAGCGACTGAGAAAAACTGTAAGTGCATTTCCCCCCAAAAGTCTTACAGTTTCTTAAAGGTTTTCATGCAGCTGTCGTGGCGTTTATTGTGCAGGATGTTTGAAGAGACACAGTAAGCGTACGTACACCAGCCGATGCAGATGAACATCCACTTGCGCAGCTTGTCGGTGGAGTAGGTGAGGACGATGGCGGTGTGGAGGTAGCAGCCCTCGCCAAACATCCAAAAGAAGTTGGTGGAGTGGAAATAGTTGAAGGAGGCGGTGACAAGACGGCACCAAACCTACAACATCAATTCTTCTGTTAAACATTTTACAGAGGGCTCACTGAACGGTTTTGAGGAGTATAAAAATGATGAAAAATCAATTGTTGTGGCCTTCACGGTCATCGCATCTCAGCCCAACTGAAAACCTATGGGGGATTTTGGAGCGACGTGCCAGACTCTGACGTGCTAATTCCTCCCTCAGATAGAGTTTACAGACCCGGAGAATCTGACAAGGACTGATCAAACCCTTCTGGATTTTGCGAACTCTTTACCAGAGATGAATTAGTTAAAATATTCTGCTCGTCATGATGGGTACATGATGATGATTTAAAGTATAAGGCTGGTGTTATTCTATATTTTTCTCATTAAAATCACCAAAACCAACAATGTTTAAGTACGTCTCTCAATACTTTCTGATTTCCGTACACTGTCTGTGGCACCCCGCCCCGGGCCTACTGGTTCCTACTGAAGACGTGAACCTTAAAAAACGTCTCACAAACATACAGCTTCATTTTATACAGAGGTTAAAAAATGTCCTAAAACAGCTGGTCACGTGAAGTTTTAATCGAACAAACAGGAGGAAACAGCGCATGTGTTGGGGACTATTTTCAGCAGCGGATTAATCCACATTTGGTGCTCTCGTGAGCGTTTGGGCCAGCAGGACGGTGTGTGTGGGACTGAGTCAGAATAAAGTACAGTATATGTGTTCATGGTGATGAAGGAACAACAGTGAGGCTCACTGATGTGTTCTTAATAGTTTTTGGGCAACAACGGAGCTCTGTGGCTCAGAGGAAGAAGATTCATCAGGCTTTGGAATAAAAATATATATCGAGTATCACCAGACTGATCCTTTATCTTTAAACAAAGGTTTGCTAAAGTGCTTCTTGTTGCACATGTCAGAGATCAACAGACAAAGTGATACGCACCACGTTGCTCTCGTGAACCTCAGGACTCATGGTCAACTGGACGATAAACCAGGTGGCGTTCCTCAGGATGAAGGCGGTGATGAGGTTCCAGTGGATGATGTTTCTCAGGCAGCGGATGCTCCTGTGAGATGAACAGAGGAGAACAAACTCAGGTGTTTATGCTTCTTTTTCAACAATTCTCCTGCAGTGCCCGTGAAAATAATATGATTTCACGCTGAGAAGAATGATAAGGGGGGGGGGGGTAAAAGCAAACATGTGACCAAACTGGTGGGAAAATATCTGAATTAAATATCTCTTCCTGCTGAGGTTGCGTGTAAAGCCTATTTGACACAAAGACATTAAACCCACAGTATTTTGCTTCTCCTCAACTATGAGAATCCCCTTCGAGTAATCTCGGAAAAACAGGAAATGAAGATGATGACTAATGAAGAGATGTAGCCTCAAGGTAACATTTCCCATCACTCCCCAGTGGCCCCTCACCCCTAATATAACCTCAACTAACAATTCATACCCACTGTCTTTTTAATGCTGTAAATAAATCGACCTTAGGGTACAATTAAAATGTGCTTAACTGCCTCAGAGCGAGCGTTTCGAAAATAGAAGCACACCACTGAATGGACAGAACAAACCAACCTCGGTCACTGGAGTGACAGCCTCGCTTGTTGTCACCAGCTGACGGCATTATCGGTGAGCGAAGGCTGCTTCCCCCTCCGCCGACCGTGAATGACGTGATTCTCTTCTTTTTTTTAGTATGCATCAATTCTTAATAGGTGTAACTTGTGCAGGCTTTGTGCAGACTGAGCATCCCAGTCACATTGTACTATTGGGCCTTTTTACACTTTTATTAACCATGGAGCTCTTAAAGAAAACAACAGCCTCATTAACACAATAACAGCTGCACTGGATTGCTGCACAAAGAATAATTAGAATATTACTGCAGCCTTAAGGGTACAAAAAAAACATATAAAGTTATGGTTTTATCTGACCCGCAAACAAGCAGCTAATTTCCCCCCACTATGTCACACTGTCACTGGAGCTGCCGTTAGTAGCACAAAGGCAGCGACGGCTGTGCCACAAGCACAGTGAGGCAGGTTTTTTCACGCAGTCGTATTCATTACGCTGTGTGACCTCACTTCCCTTGGCATCCTGCCGGTCGGGCCAGCACGGCCTGATGTGTCTTAATTAAGAGGGAAGCCGAAACACTCCTGCAGAGACGTGTTTGTTAAAGACTCAGTGAAATAAATGGAAATGCATTCGTTCTCACCCTGCGTCTCTTGCGTTAGTGGTCTCTGCTGCGGTAAGCAGTAACCAGCGGTGGAAGAAGTAGTCTGATCTTTTTACTTAAGTAAAAGTAGCAATGCCACGGTGTAGAAATACTCTGTCACAAGTGAAAGTCCCGCATTCAAAATCTTCCTTAAGTAAAAGCAAAAACGGTACTGACATCAAAATATACTATAAAATATACTAAAAGTAGACATTATGCAGAATGGCCCATTTCAGAATAATGTTTATTATATTATTGGATTATAATTTTTGATGCTTTAACGTTTAAATCACTTTAACGAGTTAATTCTAATTACTTATATACTGCTGTGTAACTGAATTGTAGTTGCGTAGAAGTATAAAGTAGGATAAAATGCCAATACTCAAGAGCAAGCGCCTCAAAATTGTACTTAAGTACAGTACTTGAGAAAATGTACATTCTACCCCTGGCAGTAACATACATAACACTATTATATTTTACATTGTATTATATTACTGTATAATAATACTCTATTGATATTTTGTATTTTCTATATTATTTGCTATATTATGGTATTTCTAACATATATATACTTCTAAGTTTTATAATAAAGTCTCATCTTTTATAAATTATAGGTTGAATGTCCAAACAAACAGAGGACTCCAGGAGACCGGAGTTCGTGTCCCGTGTGAAACCAAAAGTCAATGTCGACTTATATATAGTTTTAAGTTATTCAAAGTTTTAAGCCATGTGACGTACTTATTTCAAGCCAAACCGTGTTGTTTTTTTTGCCTGAAACCTAACCAAACTGCGACCGTTTCACAACGTTGACCACGTGTTTATTGTGGTGACCATGACGACGGAGGTCAGCTGCCTTCGTCCTTTCCTGCACGCCCGAAACTCACGTAATGCAGCGTTAAATGACACGCGAAATGTCTTTAAAAGTGACTGTCTTCAGTAGTTTGCGTCTGCCGTTCAAACTGCAAAAGCTCGGCAACCACCTGGAATCATGAACATTTCTGTGGCTTCTGCAATCTTTCAGTAAGCGTTTAGCCAGGAAGTAACATACTGTGTATCGCAGCTAAACTTTCAGTCTCCAGTGCGAGCGGCTGCTCACTGACACTGATGATCGAGTACGCTCAGTTGACTCTATGTTAAAGATTTGTTCGTACATTACTGAACACCTCTAGTGACTATCTCACGGTGCATTTCGATAGGAAACGTCCAAACACAGAGCTTAAAATACCCTTACATGCACCACTAATGCCGAGAGAAAGCTTAAGTTGCAACCCGATTAAAGATTCAGCAATTTAAATGAATTCCCTTTCAGATCCTGGATCAGCTTTGAAGTAATTCGGTAACTAGATTGCAAAGACAGCTCATGGGTATCAAAGTATTAATTAATAAAGTATTATTATAAACTGGGGCGGCGGTGGCTCCGCAGCGACAGACTGGGTTATTCCCTCGTTCCAGGGTTGGTGGTTCGATCCCTGACTCCTACTATCCTCATGTCCACCATGTTAGTCACTGCCACTGGTGTGTGTGAGGATAGGTGAAAAAGAAAACAGGGTTTCTCCGAATTAAAGTCAAAATAGTTCGACCTAAACGGCCATAATATAAACCTACAATATTGTTGAATTACCCAGGAGAGTCCTGTGTATCTATGTTGAGGAGATCATTAAAAGAAAACCTTTAAATTGGAGCTCACGGCATGTCACATTACAGAAGCTAGTTCACTGTTTTCAGGCTGAACGTTTCAACGCTGTTCTCTCTGCTGAGATCCGTTGCTCTCTTCCTTGTTTCCGTTCCACAACACTGGGCAGGAGTGTCCAACCACTCCCTCTCCATCACGCTGGCAGTGGTGACTTTCCCTGAAATGGTTCTCAATCCCACTCAAAGTGAAGAAGGTGAGTAATGAAGGCCAAACTCCTTCGCTGCCCCAATGCCATTCACAGCTGGCCGACGCCTGCAACCCCCCGCCCCCCCTCCCTTCGCTCCACCGCCCGTCCGAGCCGCCGTGGCCCACAAACACGGGTTGTGCATAAACGTGGTCCTGTAAAACTTCTATTTATTATGTCTCTCTGTGCCCTTTCACGCTTTTCTCACCCCCCGGGGCGGGGGGGGGGGGGGGTCTCGGGGGTCGATAACAGCCCCGGCTGTCGAGGGTGCTAAGACCTTTCTCTCTCGGTTTACTTCAGTTTGTCAGAGAGACCCATTTCACCTCCACCGGTTGTCCCAACAGGCCCCCGTAAAGACTGCTTTGGTTTTTCGACGCTCTCTGAGATGGGTATATTATTCCAATTTGTGGGGAAATGTGCCCTAGTTTTTGCGGGCGTCTAAACCCCTTTTACATCTGCGGGATTGAGATAGGGAAGGTTTCATCCCATGACCAAATGGTTTTTGAATAAGAACGAGAGGCGCTTTGAACGAGGGATCTTGGGAATCCTGACGTTTCTGTCACATCAAGAATGTCTTTAGTATTATCAGCGGACTGGTGGCAGTGGGACCAACACTTACCTCAAACACAAGAAGAGGAAGAAGGCAATGAGCAGAGCCACCATTGAGATGCAGTGACCCAGGAAGTTTATGATCACAGCTATTTGGTAGTGCATCTTGCCTTTTTTCTGCGGGGAGAAAAGAAGCACGGGATGAGTCTTTCGGGTATTTCTGATTTACAGAAAGAACATTTTCAGGATAAGAAAAGTGACTTAAAAGGTCTACATTTCATTTTTTAGAGCCGCCTCCTGCTGTGCTTTTTAACACGGGTGGATTTAGAAACTTTTAAATGGGTAGGGGGGCAGAGTTGGCTCAGTTTGTAAAACGTAATAGTAAACTATACATGTTAATAGTGTAATGAACAAATGCCAAATAAACAACATTAAATATTCTAATAAGAACGAATATCAATAGATAGCTGCTATTTCCGAGTGCCTCAAAGAAGGAAAGGTACATAGCTGCAAGCACGGGTATCAAAACCAAACATCACAGTATGATACACAGTATACTCTGCACAGTGGTGGGCTATGTTCTAGAGTTTATCGGCACAAATATGAACCGGGCAGGTCAAATGGCAAAACAGCCTATAAACACATGATCTTTGAGTTAAAGTTAGGGAAGGTTATGATATTGTGGCGCCACGCTTTGATGGGGATGACAAGAACAGCATGCATGGCGGTATCTTTATTAGAGTTGATTAGTGATGAATCACCCTCATGCATGGATCACACATCAGTAGCCTAATTTTCCAAATGATCTATGATTGTGAAGATATATAAAAACAGAAATGCATGGCAAAAAACAGCACATTGTCAATATTTTAGAGGACCCCCCCCCCCAAAAGTCGTGTTTTCAAGGGAGCTTATGGAGCTAAAAGGAGCCGAGCCCCCTCTGGATCCCCTGTAGTTTGCACCATACATTTTATGTCTCTTTGTGGTCCTTTTTTTATCTCTTTATAGTCATTTTATGTCTCTTTGTGGTAATGTTTTGTCTCTTTATGTTTGTTGTTTGTCTCTTTGTGATCGTTTTGTGTCGCCGTTGTCATTTTGTGTCTCTTTGTGGTCATTTTGGTTCTGGTCCTGGGCCTGTACCCGGTAGGCCTCTTCAGTAATCCATCAATGATACTAATAAGCCAACTACCTCTAACCTTTTGATTGGCGCCAAGGGGGCCAATCAGATTTCAGCAGGGCCTGTACAACCCCCCCCTTCCGGGCCACCCCTCTGGCCTCACCCCTGGTGATAGTGACTTATGTAGTATCCACATGAGGCGTTGTGGTACTACTGCTGTATCTGGAGGTTTTACATAGAAAACAGACACATCTTCCTCTGAATCGGTGCCTAAGACCACTGTCTGTGACTCAGATATCCATTGTGATCGGATTTTCCCCACTCTACCAACAGTAATCTGTGCTGTAAGTGGATTTATGTAACCTACTGGTGTCTACGCTGAGATTAAATGTGGGCATGTTTAATCCCTGCCCCACCCGCCCCTGAAACACGTCATCTTTCCTATTCACTTTACTTTGGTGCATCAGCTCCAATCTTTAACTCCTTTTTAAGTCTATAGTGGACAAATGGGATGGTGTCTTAATGTCAACGGCTCAAACTCCTTCCCTTCCGATTCATGAATGGTGTCTGTATGATGCTTTGTTGATATATATACAGGGACAGGTACAATAAATTATCGTCGGTTAACAATCGGTTTGGATTTTTTCAAGTCTATTTTAATACAACACTCACATGTCATATGTACTATAAAGAGGCTCTTGTGCATACATTAAGTGATCCCATGCTTCAAACATTTCTGGATAGTAAAAAAGCTTCTAAAACACCCCGCACACACAAACAGATAAAACTGGGGGGATAGCAACAATTTTTGTAACTTTGAAAAACAACCACACAATCACACCCACTTCTGGAAGCGATTGGCAAAGTACGAGGAGCTAGGAAAGTAGCTAGAATTTGAACTTTTTCTCTCGAGTTCTCTTTTTTCAGTCTTTAAACAATACCAAGAATGCCTTCAAGAAGAGACTGTCTGAAAGTGTGCATCATTTGTACATTTGCACGTTGTGTTGAAACAACCAAGACTTTCTTGAAGAGAGATTGGGGGGATTATTTTGTTGATTCAAACAAATCCCACTGTTTGAATCAAGTCTTCAGACTGCATAGCCTAAAAGGATGTTGTGTCTGGCTGGCAGCATTACATCTCGCGACTCCAGATGTTGCGTTAAACCAGTAGGCCAGGAGTACGGTGGCCCGGAGAGCTCACTGCACTGCAAATGGAAAAAAGCGACATTTAGACAAAAAAACAAATACACAACCAACAAAAACCTAAAGAAAGTGTGAAGGGGACTCTAATAAGTGATGAACACACCTGGGACACACCTGGGACACACTGCTTAATTCAATTATCCGTCGTGTTGGAAACTGAACAAACGATGTAAGTTTTCTTTCCCTTTTAACACTTTTGATTGCTTTATCCAGATAATATTTATTTGCTGTTGCGTTAGCCCTGTGTTGATTCCTAGCCCACCAATTAAAATCCAGGTTACGGTTAGATAACTCTGTAGATATAAACGGCTCATTCTAAGGTCACGAAAACACAACAATTCTTATTTTCAAGTGATTACACACTAATAAAAACTTATATACTTATAAATATTATTTTCCATTTCCGCCAATAGCTCCTCCCAAAGGTTACACACTGGACCTTTAACTAATTTCCGTTGTGTCCGACCTGCAGCGTTTCTGTATTTGGTTGTGTTTTCTGTATTTGCAGCGTGGCGTTAACAAATCCATGGACAAGTTTTCTTTATTTGCTTGTGTCAAGTTGCAGTGCATTGAGCTCTCAGGGCCACCGTACAGGAGTCATGTCACACTGGGTTCTGGTGCACTGCCTCCAGCTGATGTGACTTCATTCTTTTTAGACCTGTCCACCTGCGTAACCTAAGCACTGAATGTGAAAGCAGGTCTGATTTAACAGACTGTATATGTTTGTAGCGTTTGTTGTGTTGTCTGGCTAAATGTTGGGGGTTTTTTTGTTCCAAGCATACTGAATCACAGTCCACATCTTGTAAAGAAATACACTGTAAAGTTCAGCCAAACGCTAATATGAGGCTTCAGCAGTTAGACAAATCACGTGGGTATTTTTGTCCTGGGAGTTATGTGTATTGCTGGTGTTTTGTCCCAATAAAAAAACCTAAATATAATTACCAGGACATATCCCTCTGCTGCAGTAAAATGCATTTTTTCACCAAACAAGGACTTTAGAGTTCGTCCTCCATCTTTTACAGCGGAGTGACACTATGAAGGGTTTCATTTCAAGTGTGGTCTGACGGGAATGAGTACAATGACAAGTGATTACACATTGCATGATTACTCTTTCAATCTACATGTGAGCATGTGTGCAGTAGCACGGACCAGAAGGGGGAAAAAAATGTGAATCCCTCCTTTAATAGACAACCACTTGTGCGCGACCGGCTGACACGTCAGGACACAAATCAAGCAAACGGGGAGGTTTTAAAATGGATTGCAGAGCTGCGAGTTGAGCCTGAGAGGAGGGGGTGGACGACAAGAGGATAATATAAGACCCACCCACCACTAGCTGCAGGTCTCACAAAATGTGTGGGCCAGGGGAGTCCAACCCAAACCTGACTCACTCTCCTCCTATAAGAAACAACAAAGACACTTATCGCATATTTGAGAAAATAACCTCGAGCGAGTCCCAAAAGGAAAAGAGGATTTTTTTTCTTCTCCCTCTTTAAACAAACTTTCCAATAAGCCTTTGATCCACACATTGTCTCTTCCCAGTGGGGCCACTGAATATATCCAGTTCAATACAGGCTGAACTTTAAAGAGAAGCTACTTCAACTCCCCCCTCCTTTTCCCTGATGTCAATCACGCCACCGCTGCCACCCGGTGATTTATTTCATGACTACAAAAGGAAAAAAAGATATTTATATCAAACACACATTTCTAAAAGGTCAGGCACTCTCTATATCTATCTTCTGCAGGGATCGATTGGACGTCAGAGTCAGGGAGTCTCTGAGAAAAAAAAAAACACTTAAATGAAGGGTGTTAGTCCACAGCCCTGTCTCCTCATGCTCACAGATCTATAAAAGTACTGCCATGGAAAGACCAAACTTAACTGCGAATTGATCCCCCTTACAAATATTGTATCCAAAACCCTGATAAAACAATGAAACTGCTAAAAACACATCAATGAGCCACACCGTTGAGCCACTGGGGTGACATGTTCCTTTATTACCATGACCAAGGCCAGTTTATTCTCCTACTGGTCACCCATAGCCTCACTCCACACCTTCTGAATTGCCGCCTTCAAATTAGATCATTCCAGATTCAAATAGGCCTGATGAGGTTGACGAGGTAACTCACATTACAGAGGTATGACGCTTGCACAAAGAGAGAGGGGAAAAAAAACTGAATGGCGACTTTCTTTCTTGCTGAGAAGGCCGTGGCTTGGCGGCAGAACGGCTGCCTCCCAATCGGAAGGTCAGCGGTTCGATCCCCCAGCTGTGCGCCGAAGTATCCTTGGGCAAGATACTGAACCCCAAAATGCTCCCGAAGCTGCGTATGTAAGTCGCTTTAGATAAAAGCGTCTGCTAAATGTAAATGTAGAGTTAGATGAGGCACCCTCATCTCATGGAGAAACAGCTTGCTGTCACAAAAACCACAATTTCTCAGTTTTACGCTGCTGTTTGTGTACCTATTAAACAAACAGGATGCATGTGTTGATAGTGGGCTTTAGAGGCGCTGGTAGGTGTATTTTTATCACTTAGGGCAGAGCAAGACTAGCTGTTTCCAGTCATTATGCTAAGCTAAGCTAAGCTAAGCGCCTCCTGGCTGCAGCTCCACACTTAGCGTGCGGACATGAGGGTTGTTTCGATCCTCTCATCTAACTCCCGACAAGAAAACAAATTAGTGACAGCTTCCGTGTCGACTCAGAGTTACCTTAGCGAGGCAGATACGTGCCGCAGACTGGTTAAGGAAAAATACAACAAATAAGCCCTCACGGCCAAACAAACACTGACTCGCACGGCAGGAACACGATATCAGGCTGAATAAAGGAAGTGAAACTAAATATTCAGCGTGATGATCTGGCTAACATACGCCGACCTGTTGCTGTAAATGCTAGCTAACTTCCGTCTGTCTCTGGCCTTCTTCTCCACGGTTCCCCGGCTTCGTTGGCGGTGTTGTAGCTCTACCGCAAAGGTCCTGCGCCATGTTATTTTGGGCCCCCCTCTCTATCGTTTGGCCTTTGGGGTCCAATGTAATGCAACAAGACATGCATGATTATTCGTAGGCATCATCTATGGGTGTCCTGTTCTGTTGTTTTCCAGCATTCTGCTCCGGAGAGTAGCGTTGACAATACACAGCTTTGGTATACTGGGAGTTCGGTTTTGGAGCTGTCTTGGGTAGATTTCCAGACTTGGTGCATGTCTTGTGAATGTTGCACTTGCTTAAATTTATCCTGTTGTGAGTGCCTTGGCTGGTACCCGCATCGTGGTAAATGGTGCTTCCTAAGTATGTGAAGTGAAGATAACGTCACAGAGAGGGTAGAGACCCGGAAAGAATTTAGGGATGGACTAACACATTGTTGGTTTGGGTGTTTTCATGGGATTTGTGGACAATAAGAAAAATATAGAATTAAGCCGACTTTAGCCTTTAAATGCAGGACAAGGATTTGGATTGTCTTAAAAGTGGAAAAAGAAAACATACGGACAGAGCTTATTGAAACCTGCACAGGGTCGCACTGTTTGTGGAAACTCAACTTTTCACTATTCATTTCCAGCAGATGGTCAGGCCGAGCAAATCAAACATACTGTGCGGCATGTTTCCATCGTGTAATTTCATATTTCGCATGCAATACTTAAAACGTCCACGTTGCACGGCCTGATTTGGGTCAGCGTGTTCTGTCTGAATGCTTTGTCCTCCATTCAAAATCCTAATTAAAATAAGCACTCACCGCTGTCAAATCTGCACATCACAATGCACCATCCAGGTGGAGGCTAAGAGCGTGCAAAAAAAAAATAAAAATACAGCAACATGTGAATGGATAAAAATCTGGAGCACAGCAGGACCATAACAGCAGCATGCTGTTGCTTTCACCCAAAGCCGTCCGACTGTGTTTTCTTCTCTGCTTTCACAACTTGCTCACACCGCTAGAGGACAATGCAGCTTAGGAAAAAGTCACCGTTGTGGTTTCTTTTGAGGAATTGACTGAATAAAAACACTTTCTGTGTGCCCAAAGGGGAAATAGCTGCAGGTTGATTTGCAGATTTTAGGCTCCCACATACATATAAAAGCCAGCCAAGCGCCCACAACTTTGAGCAAGATGACACAAGAGTCGCAGTGCCGGCGCCTGTATAATGCAAATTCAAAACGTTCGTTGTGGCTTTGAAAACAGATTCCTTCAAGCGATGCTCTCGGGCATTTCATAGTACATTCATAGCATTTTTAGCGTTTTTTGACAGTACTGTCCTTTTATTAAGGCTGCAGGCTCCGAGCAACCAAACCCCGAATCCATATTGACTATAAATAAGCCTCGAGCGGGAGCCACTCGTCTCCGGCTGCTAACCTTGCCTTTGCTGTGTTTACTTTTTGATTTAACGTATGTTTCCCGCTTTGAGGGTCGTCGTGAAAAGGCCCTTATCAATCAGGACACGTGCACACGAGCGCCACGCACACTTAGCTTCTTACCTCCTCGTGAAGTATGGCCTTGCACATGGAGTAGTTCCCCTTCAGCGCCCACGTCCCGTTCACAAGACATTTCCTATAAACGTTGTCTGCGCAGAGAGCGAGAGAAGAAAGGGAGAGAAGGCTTGTTATTAAAAGGTTAGATTGTTCTCATATTTTCTTCATTTTTCAATTTTCTTGTTGTTGCTTCGTGTTCATCGGCCTTGTATCCCTGGACATGTACAAGATAGGAATTCCTGCTCGTTTCGTAGTGCCACTGTGACCTTTTTCTGCGTTTGAGGCTAATAGGGAGAGATATCGTTAGAGGTAGTCTTAAAAGCTGTGATTTTTCACACCGTCGGCTGTCAGGACAGTCTACCACCCTCTGCCTAAGCACTGCTACACTCTTTACATGTAGAGCCCCACTTTTTAACATCAACGAGTCAAAATCCGCTGACCCACGGTCACCTCGTGTCAAGCTGTTCACAGACGAGGTCAGCGAGTTCTTCACATAAATGGGCGACTAATGACAATTTTACTGTGACGCAGTTAAAAGGCATATTTTTTTTTCTTTTTTTTTTTACCATTTCAATCTCTACGTCCTCCTTCAAATCAAACGAGCGACCGGAGCCGAGACGGAGCGAACCGGTACAAGGGTGCTTATTTTCTACTTGAAAAAAAAAAAAAAATCTAATTTCTGCACATTGCCGGATAATGCGACCCAAATAGCAGGGGGTCGGCATGAAGGCTCCGACAAATGACGAGGAAAATTATATTTCTCCATGCTGTATCACAGCACACAATTATTGCCGCATTCACAGGACAGGAACGACAATCTGTAACAAATTTCACATTTGTCGCTTCGCATTTATTATTCCTTAAGATGAAGGAAATGAAATCATCAAATAGGACACTGTGGAGTTAGACTACTGCAAATAAGGCAATTTCAAGTTGAAAGCAGAGATGTCCGAAATATTTTAAAGATGATATACTGTATATATATTTCTTACATTGGCAGCTGTCTGCAGGGGCACCGGTGAGGCCTGTGAATAAAAGCTTGACGCTCACTTAATTAAATGATAAGCAGGGATGAAATGAAGTTAGTTCTGGCGCCGGCCACCTGAGCATGTTAACAGGTGGAAATGATGATGTGGCCGGCACCAGAAATAATGCAGCATTCAGAGCAGATTTGGAGGATTATTTCATCTTCGCGTCAGGTTTTCCGTCGGTGGGGGAAGATTTTGACAATCAGCAGCGAGGGCACGTACGTACGTGTCAGCCAGGTAATCAATCGCTCTACCAACACACTTCTCACTGAGTTATATGGACAGGTCTGACCCTGATCCCCAGGCGGGTTGTCTCGGGTCACCGGACGCCTTTCCCCGCTGACAGTCGGCCCCGTTTTCCGGTGGAGAAAGTGACGTTTGCCGAGCCACCACTGGCAACGGTTAAGGCTGCCCTGGGTTTCTCTGCGAGACGGAACTGTTCTGAAAGCTGTCCAGAAACAATGAAGCGCAGCGTCGATAAGATGGAGAGTTTGTTTGCGTCTATTTTAGGAGACAGCTTGTACTTTGCTGTCAGGAGAGCCAAAGAGCGAAAATCTACGCAGTCTGCATTAAAATTAGCCTGGCGCCAGACCTCCTGTCCGCATCTCCTTTCTTTTTCCTTTTCCCAGCGCTCATTAATGGCCGTTTCTCCGCAGTGGGGCCCGCTTTGTAGGCAGGATTAAGAATGAGGACGACGTCTTCTTGTGTCAGCAAAATGGCCACAAAAACGGAGGCAAGCATGGTCGACACAGCTTGCAGGTTGTCGTAAGTTGACTTCCAGAAATAATTATGAAATAATTGTGCATGTGTTCGATTATCATGAAAAACATTAGGTTAAAATGGTTATAATCAGTATTGATCTAATCAAAATCTCACGTTGTCCAGCATTTTGGTTTATGACCATATACCTGCAAAACTAATGACTTAGTGACGCTAAACTAACACAGTGAACGTGGTAAACATTATCCCTGCTAAACATCACCATGCATGCTAGCGTGCTGATGTTAGCATTTGGCTAAGGTACAGCCTCACAGAGCCACCAGCATGGCGGTAGACTTGTGGAATTTAAATCAATGCCGTCCGTAAATATTTGCATAAACAACCTGGGGTAAGAGAAAATGAAGAAGCAACGAGAAATGGCAATTACTCCCAAAACAGCAGTACAATAGAAAACAACACAGTGTAGCGTAAGGATTAACAGACCAAAAAGGTGTGGACTGAAGCTGCAGCTTAGTGCGTCCATTGTTTTTACAACACGCTATTCCTGATACACTAATCTCTCCGTACTAATGCCAGCGTGTCATTCTGATGATACGTGTGTTATTTGAAGCATAAAAAAACAGAGTGCGTAAGCAGGTAAAGAGACGTTAATAAGTCCATTTGGAATTTTTCCTTAACTGTATCCACCTTGCAGATGAGCTCTGTTTCAACTGTATCCACAACATGGCCCCGCGATGGAGGCTGATGATCCTCAATGCATGTTTTAATAATGAGACATTTTTGGGGAGGGTTGGAGATGAAATGGGATTGCGCTGCCTGAGGGCAATAATGTGCAATGAGCTGGGTAAAAATAGCATGTTGACAGTGTAAGGGCACTGTCATCCCCAATCAAGATTACCTAGCTTGTGATATTCCCTAAACCCCAAACGCAATATCCTGGAGAGCTTCGAATTCTCTGTGGAGAATTATGTCAAAGTCAAAAGTTAAGAGTGACAAAGTTCTGTAATGGACTGACCGGAAAACAGACACAGAATTCAATGTTTGGGTACATTTTTTGATTCTTAATGGAGTTTTAAGAACACATATTTCCCTTTGAGTCCATAGACAGCAGTTCACTATCAGTATTTTGTCTATATTGGATGTTAAGCTGCTTTATTTCTCTTGAGCAAATCCATTTTCTGCTATCAGACTCACGACTGACTGAATTAAAGCGCTCTGGCGAGAATGTCCTCACGAAAGACGTGCATTCTCCCATTATTCTCGTTCTAATTTTAATGCAATCAAATGTGCATGGCACCGCGCGATCGGACAGCTGTCCTCTGGGTTCATGGTCGCAATCAAATGTGCATGGGTTAGAGTCAAAAGCGATGAAGTCACTTTGTTTAGAAAGCGCAAAAAACAAACAACAAAGTGCAGCGCACATTTTTTAAAGGAGGTTGACAATCCCAATGTGTAAAAGCAGAAAAAACCCACCAAAAACAAGCACATAGTGAGATGTCACAGCCGAGCTCTTCATGCAGAGCCGAGAGCTTAAAGGTGTAAACTGCAGAGCCTTCAAATGAAGCTGTATGACCTCGCAATGAATTCTTTCTGGCCCTGCACCACAGCGTGACCTATGGCTTGTAAACCTATTTATATAAAATAGACAGCATATATGTTCTCTATGCAGGCGAACAGGCAAATTAAGCTGCCTGGTAACAATCCTCTAATAGAACCCATGTTAAAGAAAAATAAATTAAACTGATCCCACTTTTTCTCTCTTCCTTACTGCCATGTTATAACCAGCATGCATGTTATGCATGCCACTAGTTATGTTATGTGTAACTAGCATGAACACACACCGAAGAACCGTTCACGTTCAGAAGGACAGTTCACGAAGAACCGTTCAGAAAGGAACGTTAAAATTCAGAGGAACGGTTCATGTTGAAGAACTGTTTATAACAAAGATTGCGATGAGTGGATCAGTTGTGCTCCTTTTTTGTGGAATACTTGATGTGGCCCAGCCTAACCCAGACTCTACCTCCAGCCGGCCCCCAGCTAAGCTGAGTTTGAGACCCCTGTTGTAGTGCGACGAGTTTCATTTTGATAGACGTTCCGCTGGCCTGCAGCTCTGTGAGGCTGTCTTCAAATCAAACACTATGACAGAAGGATGGTGATGTATATAATAAACTCTTAAACTACCTTATAAAAACAGACAGACAGTCGGTACCCTTTTGTGACCTTTTTTCTGAAACTGTTTTTCCGTCAGCGTGCATGAGGGAGTTTTACACCTGAAGCAAATTAAGGTGGATTTAACGCCCAGGCAACACAGTGGCAGTGTTATTGCTGTTAGGATGACTGGTTGTTTCCAGGAGTTGCAGGATGCAAAGACTCTTTTGCTTCTGGGCTGAAACGTATGTGAGAGGCAAATGTTTGACAATTGCGAGCAGCTAGCCTGGCTCCGTCCAAAAGTGAAAAACACACCCGCCCCGACACCCCTAACGCTCATTAACTAACACCTCGTAGCTCGTTTGTTTAATCCGAACATGAACTGAAAAGCAAAAACAACATTTTGTGGTTTTAGGGTGGAGCGCCGATTAACGTCCGTTTCCATCCACTACTCTTATGTCAACGTTAGGCGTTGGTTCATGGGGATAAACATTTGGTCGTGCGAATCCTCCGGCCATTAAACCACTGCAGGAGGAGCCGGCGCGCTAAAAGAGCTCCAGTCAAACCCCAAACCCGATGTAGAAAACATGATGGAAATGTGACATTTGTGTTTGCTTCACGTCATAATTTGGGGACGGTCACAGTCTCCTCATCGCTTAACGCCGATCTGATGTTTTGCACTTTTTTTTTTTTTCCCTTTTCGAATTTCCAGTGTTCTCAGGTTTGTTTAATGTGCAAATCACAAATACAGGTGGATGGAAACACACTCACTTGATCTGCCAACCTGTATTTAGCCTCTTGCTGTGCTTGGTGAACTGTTGTTAGGCAAGAAATAGTTCCAGAATATGACTATAATATAACTACTATATAACTACTCCAAAGCCATAGTGTCAGTTTTACATCACTGTTTATGTGCAGGTTAAACCAATGAGATACAACATGTTAATTAGTGAGCCTTAGTAGTGCTAGGTATATTTTTTTGACTTTCAGGGAGCCAGGCTAGCTGTTTCCCCCTGCTTTCGGTCTTTATGCTAAGCTCGGCTAACCACCTCCTGACCCCAGCGTTCTTCGTGCGCAGACACGGGACTGACGTCAATCTTCTCATCTAATTCTGGGAAAGAAAGGGAATAGGCACGTTTCCCTGAGTGTGGAACTATTCCTTTAATGAATAAATCTGAGTTGATGCAACGAAAGTGAGTGAATTTACGGTAAATGGACAAAATGTGCTCAGGCCAGCACGCGTGCGGTTAGGTCGGGACGGAGGCCAGTTCCTGAAGTTTCTTGGAAAAATCCCCGTCTCGCTCACTTCATTAAAAGTTACAGGGTGGACTTTCAGCTGCACATGGACTGCCATGGACTGAGATTCATACATTGTCACGGTGCCCCTCACGCAGACCGCAAGCGGCACCACTTTATTAACACTCTCCTGCAGTCTTCCAAGGTTGCAGGGAAGGAGCTCCTCCTGAAAGCGTCGTGTGAAAAAAACAAACAAAAAAAGCCACTTGAATGGGTCACAAGCTCACGGCTCCTAAAATAACTGCTGATTTCATTTAGTAACGGCTGCCAAACTGGTGATTTGCCAGGAGTTACATCAACATCAGACAGGTTTGTCTCTGCAGCATCTTAAGACGGCTCACAGTGGATTTCACTGTTGGAAGGGATGCACGCCATATCAGTTGCAATCTTTGCTTAGTGACCAGCTATTGTTGTTTCCGAACGGGTGTTGAAAACAGCGACTGGTCCGTGCCAGGTGCTAAATCCTCCCTGTGGAAACAGGAGCTCTAGGTCCATGTGGATGGAACACAGGCACCCTCCAAAGCCCGGGGCTAAAGTCTCTACTGCACTACAGGCCGGGCAAACACACTGCTTAGTAGCAAAGATCATTCCACGGAGGATCCTCTCTGCGGCTACAGAAACGCAGAACAGAGCGGAAATGTTGCTGTAATTGTAGGCAAATATGCTGACCCACATTTAGTCACACCTACTTAGCCCTTCAACACATCGGCTCAATGGCTGCAGCTAAGAAGGCTCTTCATCCTCTCTGCCTTGTGAGCGGGGGTCTAATTGAAGCCAGCAGGAGCAGGGAAGAAAATAACATATTTGCAATAAATGAGTTGAAGGGGGGGGGGGGGGTTGTTTACTTTAGAGCAAAACAGACTGTAAAAATCTGAGCTGTAGCATGATGTGTTTACTTGTTTAAATGCAGGTCAGCCAGTGTTCGCGGAAGCCTTGCAAGTGACGTCACTGTACAAGGTTCTGTAGTGAGGTGCCGATATTATCAAAAGGGAGGCTTTCACTTACGGATGCCCTGACTTTGTTTCTCCCATCGTTCCTCCTTCCTTCATTATCCAACATACAGAGCACATGTTAGCAAGGGCGCACAACCGGGTGGGGACAGTAGGGACCTGACCCTACCAATATCCAGCCACCACGGAAATATTTCACCAAAAAAAATGGAAATAAAACCACTGATGTCTAGTCACTGAATGAGGTACACAAACAGATGCCAGATCTCGTTGTCTTACTACGAGTCCAATGCGTTTTTAAGTTTTGAACGCGTACACCCCCCCCCCAATATGCTTGACAGTGAGCGCCTATAGCCACCGGTCTTTTTCTGCTGCCAAAACATTTAATATATAAAAGTTTTCACAGTTTTCATTGCGCTCTGTGACTTTCTCGCGTGACTCAGCGACTTTTCAGACCCTCTTTACGACTTTCTTTCTACAAAGCGACTGGAGACAAATCAAGTGAGACATTTACATATTTGTAAGTGAGTCACTTCAGATGGCTTACAGCTGAATGTTGTTTCCAATAATATTTTGTAGAGTATTTGTTACGCGTCGCCAAGCGGGGAAACAGGACCCAAGTGCAGACGACGGAGGCTGAGCAGGTACAGTTCAGAGGTTTTAGTAAAAAAGTAAACTTGTAGCCAACAGAGATAAAAAAATATATATATAAACAGGGGAGCAGTCCGAACTGGCAAACATAAAGTGAGAACAGTCAGAGGCCAGGAAGCAAAGAATAAATCCAGAGCACCGAAAGCTAAGGCCGGAAATAAGTCAGCACAACCCAAAGCCATGACAGCGTTTTCGATAATATCCAGACGGAGAGGATGTCGGCGTGCATGCGTCGCAGGAAGCTCCGCAGGAGGATTCAGACACTCCTTAACCTCCGCATGGCCGGCAGGTTTTTCAACCAGCAGCAGCCCTGTGGCGGCTCGGGTTCACCTGCAAAATGTCGCTGCGGCTCGCTGACAGCGGCCGGGAGCGAGTCGCGTTGCTGCGGCGGAGTTACGGCAAAGCTGGAATGCTTCAGAACGAGTCGACGTGCATTCAAAGCAGTTTGGAACGTTCATGTTCAAATGAATAAAACAACGGGACGAAAGGGAGCTTTTTCACTCAACACTGCATTGAGGTTGATCCTGCGTTTTGCACCAAAAATAATCTGCACAATAAGGAACCTAGTAGCTATATAACTACAGGATATCTGATAAACGCAGAGGAGTGAGAAGTACAATATTCTAGATTATAATATTTCTGTCCTGCGTCTTTTCTTATCAAGCAACTCTCTACTTCTACTCTGCTACATCTCAGAGGGAAACATTGCATTCTTTACCTCACTATATTTATCTGACAGCTTTAGTTACTAGTTCCTTTACAAATTAAGATTGCTGCACACGAAACATATGAAGAGCTTATAAAATCGGGTGTCTCGTTATAGATTAACCTTTGCTGTGCCTAAGAAAACATGCAAGTACAGCTGAAATGAATAATCGATCAGGGGACTGGTAGAAAATGAATTCTGATGGTGTAATCTGTAATCGCCTAACAGTCACAGGGGACATCTTACTGCACTTTGTACTTTTACTTTTAATACTTTAACTACTTTGTCCTGATTATACGTGTATACTTTTAGTTAAGTAACATTTCCAATGCAGGACTTTTACTTGCAGCAGAGTATTTTTACAGCGAGGTATTAGTACTTTTACTTAAGTGAAGAAGGATGTGAGTACTTCCTAGCCCCTCTGGTAACAGGGGAATTAATTCGTCTCTTCCCAAAACACAAATCTACCCGCTAACGACTCGTAAATCCCCAAAGTAAGACTTGTTTTGCCGACATGGACCAGACAGCAGCTACATTACTGCAACTTTCCACGTCTCCAAGGCGAGTATTCAGGTGGGCCGCTGCACCTGTGTGCTGGAAAACACGCGGCCCCGCTCGCCACGGAACACAGTTTGCTGCCACCTCCTTTTCATTAACAGAAGAACTTGTCAGATTCATCCAAACTCTGGAAACTGGAGCGGCTCCTGAGAAACTGCGGGCAGCCTATACTGAGCGGAGTAGATGCCAGTTTTCACGCCGGGTGCGTATTCTGGCTCGCATCCGTTCTGGCTCTGCCGGATGAGACACCCCGAGGGCTCGCAGAGGACTGCACAGTCTGTTTTGGAACGAGGTCTTAAGAGTGAAGAAGAATCTACTTTCCGTGTCTCACTTGTGCTGTGGGATCGTGTTGAGAAATGAAGCGCGCGCGCGCGCACACCTGCTCATCCCATCCCTCTCAGACCTTTCCCTTTTGTCTTTCCTGCCTTTGATGTTACCCACCCTCACGCGCTCAGAAAGGAATATGCAGCGAATGCGCCGCCGCTCGAGCTCATTCAACAAACACACGCGCGGCGTTCCTTGTGAGTGAGCAGGGGTCGTGCCACCCGGCTGGCCGCGAGCACTGCTCTAAATAACGCTACACCCCCCTCCTCCTCCTCCTCCTCCTCCTCCTCCTGCTCCTCCTCCTCCCCCTCCCTGCCCTTCAGCCCCTATCCACGCTGACCGGCGCAAGGCTCGACAGCGCACAGCGAGCCAGCGGTAAATGGGCCTCCGCGGAAAACAACGCGCATTCCCACGCCCAGACGCTCCCGCGCTTTCAGGCACACGGACATGCGCATGGTAGTCCCCCGGCCTCCCTCTGGGGGCCGTTCAGGGAAAGTCGAGCCTGGCGACAAATGGTGTGAGGGGTTTCCGGGTGGGATGGACGCGCCAGGCTGAGTCACAAGCCCGAAAGGGGGGTGTGCAGCGCCACGGGCCGCTGTCACCAATCAGTGGCTGAGCGGTCGGGACAACGCCCCCTGGATGTCTGCCATCCCCTCTGCGCATATGTTCGACAGCATGCTGTAATAGTCTGGGAGAGCGCCAAACACATCGAGGAGCTTGCGACGACCAGCACGACTAGCGTGCGTTGATCTCTCCAATTAGGCTTCTCTCAAATCTTCAAGTCGCAGCAAGAAGGTTACCTCAAGTGCATTTTGACCTTTTTGCTCTTCACACTCGTTAGGTTTTATTTCCCAATGTGTTTCTCCTCCCGTGTAGAAATGAGGCAAGAATGACGGCGTCGGGCAGTGTCAGATATCTTGAAATGACTAGTTTTTACAGGGAAAAGTGGAACATTTTGGCTTTCTTGGCGAGAGTTAGATAAAAAGATTGATGCCCCCTCTCATATGTGTCTGCCAGCAGGCGCTTAGCTTAGCTTAGCTTAGCTTAGCTTTTAGCGCAGAGACTGGGAAGACACATTAAGCGAAGCGCCGCTTGTAATTCGCAGGTCTGTGAAATAACAAATCTCGTCTTCAAAAAATCTTTTCTAAGAAAGCTTTTATGCATTCTTATTATTTCTTGTGTATTACCTTTCCGTCCTTAACTTTTTAGTCTCCTGTGTTTGATGATTTCCCTGTTTTGTTTACTTTGCCTTTTTTTACTTGCCCTCTTACTTCTCCGTGAAGCACTTTGTTGACTTTGTTAAGAAAAGTGCAATAACGTGATATTATCATCATTATTCGTGGCTTGCCCGGTATGTTAATTAACACCATGTCCTCATTATAACGCAATCTGGTCGGCAGTACGTTTCCTCCAAAACACCGTTGCAACTATCTATCACTATTTTGTCATTATTTTATGTTTAGTTTTATAGAAACGGAATTTCTCGAAGACGCTTCTGTGATTACAGTTCTAATCGCGACCATTTATTTTACAGATTTCCCTGCTTCACACTTGCTTCCGGTAAAAATGGGACACTTCTGCTTCTTGTCATCACCTTGCCATGGTTCTTTGTTAATGTGTCGACGTTAATAAAGTTCTGTAGGGGTAGAAATAAATGAAAAAGGGACATTACTGAGTGTGTAAATAATGCATGTTGGGTGACAGCCACAGGGGACTGAAGAGGTTTAAATGGAGGCCAGTGATGTATTCATTTGTCCTTTAGGATCACTTTGACGTGTTCGTGTTTAAAAGATGCACCGAGTGAAACCGTGTAAACACACTCCTGTGGCTCAGCAACTTAAGTCGAGGATTTGTCACGATCTAATTTTGGAACGCCGGCCTGGCACCTCGATCCTGATTCATGGAACTGCTGTTTCACGGTGCTGCTATTCGGGGCAGCAGCAGCAACACGTTCAGCCCTCAGACACAATGGATGTCTCGGTTTAGCATTTTAAGCAGCAGCCCGTTTTATTTACAGAGACCGTCCAGCTTGTAGCTGCAGCGGCGGCATGTGACTAAGTAAGTAAGTGCCAGGCGGTGTTTTATGCATGCATGCGTCTTCGCAATGCCTACGCATGCTGGATACGGTCGACCATGTGGCGCTGAGATTCAGTACAAACCTCCAAGCCCTTACTCACCATTGCCCTCTGTATGATCGTGTTGGATGGTCGGCATTGGTGACCCACAGACTTAATCATTGGCATATTCTTATTTACAAGGCTATTCTTGGACTGCTTCCCTCTCACCCACAGATCCACGTCCTAAAAAAATAAAAGGTATTGTCTTCGCTTATTCCTACTGCGTGTCCCCAAGAAGGGGGCGCTGAAGTGCGCTGCTACCGCGGCTCGGGAAGCAGCTGCAAAATCCCTTTTTGGTCTCGTCGGGAAGCGTTCAAAGCGATTCGAAGTGCCTGGGAAGCAGACGCACCTGGGCGGTGGAGGTTTTGAATGTTGAAGATGGTTGCTCTCTCTTGTAACTTGTTCTTTCGTTTTCATTGCAAATTGTTTTATGTTTGTCTTGCTATAAATGAACCTAACCCAACAGCTTGTGCAACTGCAGCTGAAACGATTAGTCGATTAACTATTAATTATAATATATAATAGTATAACATTTTACTGCGCTGAGGACTTTACTTTTAATTCTTTTTTCTGATTATACTTGTATAGTTTTACTTAAGTAATATTCTCAAAGCAGGGCAGAGTATGTTTACAGTGAGGTATTAGTACTTTTACTGACGTGAAGGATCTGAAAACCTCCTTTTCTGACCTGCCCGCTGCAGACAAAGTTTTGTACTTCGGATGTCTCACGTTAGTGGGTCAAGATGAGGGGCAGGGTTGTTTCTTATATTTGTGTTGTTCTGAGTCCAGCTCATGGCCCGTTATGTTTTTTCTGGAGCAGAGACAAGAATTTGCATCACTCTTCTTCTTCTTCCTCTCCGCAGCCCGTTTCAGAATCTAATTTAAGACCCTTTCACTTCGTCTGTAAACCCTCTTCGTGGCTTTCTGCTCGGCTTTGGAGTTGAGCTCCAGCTTCTTTCTGCACCAACGCCTCAGACAAATAGGGAAGCCGACTTCTGCACTCGTGGACCTGAACTCTACAATAATCTCCCTCTGGATCCGGGGACAGCAGCGACATCCACTCAGGCTTTTAAGTGCCCGCTCTCTCTGCCCTTGTCTTCACCTAAAGCCACTTATTATTGTCCTAATACTACTTATACTACTACTACTACTTCCTCCGGCTTGTTATACTTCACTGAGATTAGCACTGAAACCTCGTTTGTCTGAAGACATAGCTACGGTTTGTTATCTTTACTCATTCTCTGTACATTTGAACGATATATGGCTTTCCTTTCCTTTATGTATTGAATATATTAATTTTCCTATTGATCTAATTGTTATTAAAAAAATTTAAAAAGCTCATGTGAAATTAATATTTTCAAGACGTAGTAGTAGTATCAGTAGAAGTGGTAGTAGTCGTGATGGAGTCTGCAGTCTTCCTTGCAAGCTAAAATAAGAGCATAAGTCCATAAATCACTATCTTACATGTCCCCAGTGGAAAATACGCATTTTGCTCAAACCCCC
>CM022492.1:21988630-21999269 GCA_011952105.1 Coreoperca whiteheadi
ATAAAAAAAAAAAAAAAAAAGAAAAATGCCCAAAACCCCTTTCTTTCCTGCCCCCCGGGGAAAAAACCCATTTTTCCCCACCCCCCCCCCCCCCCCCCCCGAAATGACATGCTTAAAATAAAATGGCTTGTGTTCATGACTACAGACATGATTGAGAACTTTTCTGAACCACATTAACAAAAGCACAAACATGGTAAAAAAAATAATAATAATGCAAGTTGCTTTCTTACATATTTTATTTATTACTTTCATTTTCATTTAAATTTATTGAATTCTCATTTTGCTCTTGTATTTTGCACTCTTGGCACAAAATGTGCAGCTTTTGGGATCTTAAAAATGTAAATCTTATTCCAATGAATTGTATTACTTCTGGTTCTCTTATCCCTTGTCAGATGTCTCATGTTAATAATGGCGCTCAACTCTAGAGAGGGTTACCGTTGGGAAAAGGCAGCTCGGCTGTTGTGGAACACAAACAAACATGTTAATCCAGAGTAGCTGACGATACAGGCATTCTTTCATCGTGTTTTTTCAGGGTAAAAGAACACAATTCAGCCTGCATCTCCACATTCTCTGGTGACTATTTTGGCCAGCGAGGCACGTCGAGCACTTTTTAGATTTCGAGGCAACACTCGTGCACGCCGCCGCAAAACATCCGGACTCTGAAGTGGAGTAAAAGCTGAATAGTGTTTTTTGTTTTTTTTAAATGCCAGCGATGATATCGAACATGTGTTTGCGGTTAAAATGAACCGCGTCATTTTGTGGCTCGAATGTGTTGAAATTAGCAGAGCAGCATCAGAACTCACGGCAGAAATATTAGAAAAGGAACATGGAGTCAGTAGGTGGACTGGGGAGGATCCACCGGGATGGCATGCGGTGGCAGCTGCCACCCCTATAGACTGCCATGCCACCCTGTCTGCCACCCCAGTTTTGGACAATTTTCATTCAAAAATATTTATGATAAGTTGTGGAAATGTAATATTTCCACAAGAGGACTCTCTTGAGGTTGGTAACCGACCGATTTCACCCAGCTGCCGCTAGCCTTCCCCGCAGAGGGCAGCAGCCTCTCCTCGTCCCGGCCGCCCACAACGACTGCTGATGGCTTTTTTCCCCCCTGCTAAATGTGCATGTGGGTTTGCCAACGTCCACTAGTGGAAATACAGAACGGCCGCAAGATGGACAGTGGCGGGGTCGAGGGACGGACTAAACCGGACCAAATATGCTCGAGTGTCTCCGGTTTGCCTGCAGCTACCAACATCTCTGAAACTGCTCGTTCTGCAGACAGTCACGATTCAGATCAGTCACGCGAGTGCAACACAGAACTGGACCCCGTTTAAAAAGCACTGCAGCAATGCAGTGAGTAATTTTGGGAGTTTGCCCTTTCACCACCTTTTCAAATTGAAGCTCAGAGAAAAGGACTTTGGCCACTTGATCAGCATTACTGGATAAACACTGGATATCTTGAATCGTTGGCAGCACTAAATGCGTGGCTTCACAGAGTATAATCAACTAACTAACTAACTATTTGCTCCAGTACTGTATCGAAGAATAATTTTGTACTTGTACTTCAGTGGAGTACTTCCATTTTTGGAATTGCTCCAGTTTCCAGTTTGGGTGAATTTAACAAGTTTTTCTTTTAATGCAAATGAGCTGCCAGCAAACGGTGTTCCATGACGAGCCGGTGTTTTCAGAACACAGGTGCAGGATTACAACTTCAAATGAGAAATTAATAATGGAATTTTTAAATGTGAATCAAAAAATGTAAAACTTTCCAATTATGTTTTGCTTGTCCACTGGTTTGTGTGTCTGCTCATCATGTTCCTCCACAGAAAGGGTTCTGCATAAGGAAAAGCAAGACAGAGCCTGCAGCCATGCACAGCGGCGCTGTGAGCCAAATGCTACAGAACGTGCGTGCTAACATGCTCACAATGACGATGCTAACATGCCGATGCTAATCAGGCATAAGGCTCACCATGTTCACCATCTTAGTTTAGCGTGTTAGCATGCGAACATTTGCTAATTGGCACTAAACACAAAGTAGCCTGCCCCCGAGGCTGATGGGAATGTAATTAGCTTTGCAGGTATTTAAATGAACATTTTGACCTGATGGTGGCGCTAGATGAAAAGGTCTTTACTTAAGTAAGAGTATTAAAGGTGTTAGCAACAAAAAGTACTTAAATTATCAAAAGCAAAGGTAGCTGTGCGAGGTGGAGCTCAGTTTAAAAACCAAACTTTACATACGTTATTTGGTAGTTCAACCCTTAACAATACATCGTTTTAGAAAGTCATTATAGGTTTTTTATCTGCAAAGTAACTAAAGCTGTCAGATAAATGTAGTGAAGTAAAAAGTACAATATTTCCCTGTGAATTGTAGTGGAGTAGAAGTACGAAGTAGCTTAAAATGGAAATACTCAAGTAAAATTGTACTCGAGTACAGCACTTGAGTAAATATACTTAATGACTTTCCAGCACTGCATCAGACTCATTTTGACTGTTTGTGCTGTCTAGTGTTTCCTGAATAAGGTTATTGTGAATAAAAACTCTCACAGCCTTGCGCTCACATTAGCATCCTAACAAACTGGCACCTTCAGCTCGTCGCGATGAAGAGAATTAGCTCTAATCGACGCCTACGAAGCGCCCGCAAGGTCACAGTGTTCGTCTGCCTTTGACATAAACGGAACTTCGTGCAGAAGAATGCCTTTTCTGAACCATTTAGCTGATGAAGTGACAGCAAACAGCCCGGGTGTCGGTCTCTCATTACATGTCCTTCCTTTGCCTCTTCTGAACCTCATCGGTGAACAATATCACATATTGCCTGATGACTGATAACATTTTCATGCTAGCATTTGTGAGCCATGACTCCCAATTCAGTAATCATATCATAGAGGATGTCAACGTTCAGTAAGAGGAATTCCAAAGTGAATCAGCCCTGAATCTTCATAAAGAAAACATGCCATCATCCGGTATCCTGAGCCCTTTTTCCACTATTGACCTTTCGCTGGCAATGTCAGCTGATGGACAGTCTTTTTTAGGCTTCCAGGCAACGCTTGGATAGAGATTATGTTAATCCTGAAGGTGAAATTAACCTTGCAGTGTCAAATTACTGCTGAGCTCTGGCTGAATTATAGCCCGGCTCACTCTCTCTCTCTCTCTCTCTCTCTCTCTCTCTCTCTCTCGAGTGGCTCCTCGAGGTCCTGTGGGGGTTTTAGACTTTAAATTACCAAGAAACACATTTGCTTTTATCTCCTAAGTTTACTTAATTGTGTTCCCTGTGTGTCCCTCGGTAGTGTTTCTCACCTTCGGAGTGCTGCAGTGCCCTAGATAGATACGCATCGCGGCTCCACGCTGGATAAGATCCGCAGCCGGGGAAGATTTTTGTTGGATTTGTCGTCGAGTTACAAAGTATTTGTTAGTTCAATTCTTCCTCATTTTGCTGAGGACCACCTGAAAGGACAAAACTTTCGAAGGACCAATGCGCACAATTTGCACTCCAAGTCCCCATTTTAATCACAAACACATCACACTAGCTGCCAATGTTTCTTTGTTTTGTGGTAATTTGGGGATTTTAGGTAGCGGTATTTAATTTGTAAGTCTCGTTAAGTTATTTTTTGATAGTATTAAAATGATCTTATTGATTTGTATGCTTTTAGGTGGCAATCGGGTCATTTTTAGGATGAACTCGTGTGATTAGCTATTATGTTTGTGATTTTATGTTTGCATTTTTGACTCATTCAGATTTTGCAACACATTTTGGTTTGCAGCTGAAACAATCAGTCGATTGAAGCCACCCGTGAATAAACCGTGCACTTAGGCCGCATTCGGACTGACAGTTAGCCCTGCATGAAAAGAAATCCACCCCTTTCATTCAAATCGCATGCATTTGACTGCGTCGGCCATATTTCTACTGTTTACCTGCCAATCATTGTGACGAAAGATAAAAAGTGTTGCAAACTTTCCGGAGTTGCAAAATCCCGTCCGTGAGCATTTGAAACCATTGTGCAGCGTTTTGGTGTCTGATGAGCCGTGAAACGCACTAATCCGTCACTCCAACTGGACTTCCTGGCAGGGGCGTTTTTAGGAGTTGACAAGGTCTGGGGCTAAGCCCAGGCCAATCTCCCTGCTGTTCTTGCCTGAAACGCCACCGCCTATATTTAATATAGGTTTTCTGCATTGTACGGCTGCTGCTGTTTGCTGTGTCGGAGAGACACAGATGCTAACTTTAATCATGAAATTTAATATATATGCTTTTCTCAAGACCTACAGTCTGCTCTTGACTACAGTTCTACTTCTTACTAGTGTGCTATTCAATGTGCAATATATTTTGTGGTGGTCAATGACAGAATGAACAAACATAAAACTTGTATCACTACACTTATTCTACCCCGAACACAGAATCCAGGCTTCACTGTATACTGCACACTACAGATAAGGTCATGACAGCACAGGGGAACTGTTACCTAAGACGGCTCAGTAGTTTAAGCAGATGCCTCAAACTTCCCTCTAACAAACGCAACGCGTCAGAGCCCCTGGCAGACTAGTGTTTTACTCGACTTTTTGCAACTTGCTTTCCTCTGTACAGTGTCCTTGAGTTTGTGAAAGGCGCTTTCAAATTCACATTTATTCCAAGCGCACATAAGCTCCTGGTGGCTCCTTCAGGTAGGAGGCACCAGGAGCTCACAGTATGTGCGAGGTCCGGCAGGCTGCTGGACAGCTTTTTCCCACAAGCGGTCAGATTTGTGCCCCCCTCCCGCTAAAACGCCCACACACACACACACACACACAAACCCGACACACCCTCTAACCCCCATAACAGCACTGTCACCTGAAACCAAAGACCGGAACTGCTGTGCACTACACACGCCTGACAAGTGAACTTACTGGACTGCACAATTGCACTTTACATGCACCAGTGTGCACCAGCTCTTTTTAACTGGTATTTCTTAACCCTACTTTCTAATTTATTTATAATGCATCTGTTGTCGCTGTTTTTGTGATTGATATTGTTATTACTAATAACTGACACTTTTGTATGTGGGCAAATACATGAAGGATTGACAATAAAGGAAATCTTGAATCTTGATTATTGTAACACTTTCTGTATTATGAATAGATACCTTCACATCTTTTACATTTTTTTAAGTCCTAGGCTGTTCTATATTTTATGCCTAGTGCTATTTTATGCCTAGGATGAAGTTCGCGCTAAAGTAAGGAAATATTCTAATTCTATTTTGTTTTAAACAGAAAAATACAACCGAAACAGAACAGCTTCATTCTGCATACAACTATGACAAGCAGTAAGCAGTCTGTAGTACATACTGTGTTGTTGTACTGTGTGCTGTCATAATGCGTGGAGGTTTTCAGTCTGAATCACTTTTTCAGTTTTCAGTATTTGGTCATAAACCATTTTGACCCGATGATGGCGCTAGAGGAAAAGTCAGAGGATCACCAAAGTTATTCCAATTCTTCCTGAGGGGAACATGAACGTCTGAACCACATTTCATGACAACCCATCGGATACGTCTTCGAGATGTTTCACTCAGAGCCACAAACGTGAACCTCGTGGTGGCGCCGGAGGAAAAGTTAAAGGATCACTAAGGTCAGTAGGATTCATCCTCTGGGGACCGTGATCCATCTTACAGTTGGTGAGATATTTTCGTCCGGATCTAAGTGGCGGACCGGCTGACTGCCGTCGCCACTAGAATGGCTACAAAAAATATATAAAATATTAATTTCACCCTTTTGAGAGCAGATATTCTTTCAACAGAGAGCAGCGGACGTGCAGTTCGCAGAGCAGATCTGTTTGCTGTAGCTATTTCGTTTCAGTTGTTTGACCCTAGAAGGTGCTGTGGTGCAAGAATAGTTTGGAGCCGAAATCTGAACCACTTTCCCAGAAACCTCGGACCTATAAACCTGATTTCTGAAATATCTACAGCGAACAGAGAAGTCAAAATGGGTCCGATTACTGGACTCTACGACCCAGATCATGTCTGAAGAAGCAGTTTTGACTGGTTGTGATTACCAAAATTAAGAATGAGCCCCAGTAGTGGCATTTATGTCTTGCTCTTTATCTCCTGTTTCCATCGTTTTAACAGGCTTAAGCACCCCAGGTGGCAGCGGCTTCATTCTGTAACATTATCCCATCTTTCTTCTGCCATTTAAGTCCCGACACCATTTTTCAATACTTGTCATGTCTTCACTACATCATGCCCCTCTCTTCTGGCACGTCATGGTGTGTTATATCTGCAGCAGTCCTACTTCGTGTACACGTGTTTTCTCTCTTTATTTACACGTTTGTGCGGCGCTGGCTAATTTGTATGCTCATGCTAATTTCTGTATACACAATTACGTAAACAGGATTTTGCCCAAGGGGAAGACGAGTAGAGTGGGAAATCTAATTAAATCTTCTTTTTAATGCGCCGTTTCTGGTCGTGCTGGCAGGCGCCGCCAGCGCGGACTTACTCGTGGTGTTGTATCTGACACCGTAGAACATCTCTGGACAGGGTCGTGACACCATCTGGCCGGCGCCGCTCCTGGGCCAGCAGGTGCCAATGCCATCGATGGAGGTGTCACAGTGGAGTCCCGGGCCTGAAGCGTGAGGACAGAAACGTCAGACGCAGACATACGTTCCTGGCATGGCTCAGGACTACATATAGCCATGGTGAAATTCTGACAATGCTCCAATGATCTTGGCAATAAATTGCGGAGCTGAATAAGCTGTTAGGGTACACGGGCTTTAATGAACACTCCTGCGCTGCTGCGTCGTCTCCTGTGGCTCGTCGCCAAAGTCTATTTCTAGCATTGTTCTCGCCTTTGATGTAAGTCCTTACAATCTTGAGTTCAGATCAAACTTGTCTCCCCACGCGGGGTACACCACAACAAATCTGCTTTGTAGTAACTGCGCAGGGAATCAGTTTCACACATCTGGAAAAAGAGTAACGTGTCCAACTCACCGCTCCACTGACCCGTGGCGTTGCTCAGGGTTTGGTTCCAGGAGGAGGCCAGGGACTGTACTGCAACCCAGAGGGAGAGTTTCATCAATAACCTCGATCGTTGTTTGCACGGTTTAGAAGAGGCTATGAAAATCTCATTAGATTCAGCTTAACAGCTACACCGGGTTAGCATTAAAGGGCAACGGTAAACAGTGGTGACAGCCCTTTCCCCGAGCAATAACAGGACGGTAGCAGCAGATATGAATCTAGACGTGCCCCGGGGGTCAGGCTATTACTTTTGCAATAACTCAAGAAGATTTAGACAAAAAAAAAGAGCCGGAAACAAGGGGGTTCTGCGGGGCAAAGTTGACGCTTTTTAACCAGGGTTTTCACACCTGTTTGTGGTGAGAAAATGAATTAATCTCAGTAAAGCAGGAAATGAGCACGGAGTATTTTTAGAAACGCTCCTCACAAGAAAACCAACATTGGTTGTTTGCGCAAATGCCTTAAACGACACATATTTATGTTGTCTCGACCGGCCGCGAGAATTCTGACTCGTCGGTTAGGAAGTTGTGTGACGCCGTCGCAGCGCCACAAAATCCTCGCAGCGGTGTTCACATCCTCTGTCCTGCCAACTGTCCACGCTGGTTTCTTTCAACCAAAGAAAATACCTGCCCCAAATGTAAGCAAGTAGCTCTTTCTTTAACCGTGAGCTTTGAAGGACGCTCAGTTCACGAGCAATAGCAGTGTTGGGCTGTAACGCATTACTTACTAACACGTTACAGTCTGTAATGTGATTGTGTTATGATTTGTCCAGTAATGAGTAGCGTAAGGGATTACAATTTGAAATTCAGTGATTACATTATTAAGATACTAGTCCCGGTGACGCTGTGATACTTTTGGTGTTTGGGCTGTTAGCTGCCTCACCGGGGGTTTGGTATCAGTTTGTGTTCAGTGGACGGGCTGTTCGGGACGCGTTACCTCGCCGCGAAAGAGCAGAAATGCGACTCTCCGTAACCCCAAAGTTGCCTTATACACATGTTGTGTGTTCTTAGCTGGTTTGCTACCGTTACCCACTGGTAAACTTGATAGTCTGCCAGGGGCGGATCTATCCGGGCGGCATGGGGGGGGGGGGCAAATGCCACCCTAAAAGAAAGCCTTGCCACCCCCAACAGGTTGGCAGCAACGAATTAAAAGTTACGGCCTATTTGAAAATTTACGAGCGTGAATCTCCGAATGCAGTGAATGCAGCACGAGTTCGTCTGTATGAGTTTGTAAATGGCAGCCTGCGCCCTTTTGTAGTGTGTACATACTATTTGTCATCAAACTGTGATTAAATTCAGTAAGGTTATATATATATACATATATATATATATACATCTGCCATATGTTGCCGCCCCTCAAAAATTCCTGCCCCCCTCTCGCCACCCCGTGAATATTTTCCTAGATCCGCCCCTGTCGCCTGGTTTTGGTCACCTGGAGTTGGAAGGTGTGAACGCCACCGTGAGACCGGGGCCGCGTTGCTATGGTCAGTAAACACCTCAAGACTCTCGGCTGGCGGCTCGTTAATCTACAACGTCGTGTGGAGGACGTGGAGCCGTTTAAAGGCCGCCTTTCTAGAGTTGCAAAAGTAATGTAACAAGTCACGAATTACTTTTGCTGTTGAGTAAATTAGTGATGTAATCACTTTTTATGTCACTTGCGATGAGCAGCTTATTATACGTTTCCAGTAAACAGTTGTGGTGTCTCTTCTGTAGTTTTTGGAGGAGCTTTCGTTGGTCTGAGAGAATAACTCAACAGACTACAAATACAGAACAGAAAGTCTGGGCGCTTGGAGTTTAAAGCATGTGGTAAGATACCATGAAAGTTGCCTTGTGGGAAATGTAGGATCCAGTGTTTTTGGAGCTTGACTTACACCAGTAACTAAAAGTCAGGTTATGTCTGCCTCAGTGAGGTTTTATGTCGTCACGAGTCGTTTGAAGGCAGTGACAGACAGCCATTCACTTGTTTATTTTGGACCTTTTTTAAAAAAAATGTGTAATCACTATCTCGAGTATCATTTCAAAATTCTCAGTATCAGTTGCAACGGGATGCCTGAAGACAACTCTGTTACATAAAGAACTTTGTCAAAATCAAAGTCTGAAAGTCCAAAGTTTGAAAAGTTGATTTAGATCAGAAAATATCTGCTCAAAGGAAAAGTAGACACGCCAAAGAATCTCACTTAACTGCTTGACTAGAACTGGAACAAAACGTTTTTTCTATATTTTTTATTGGTTGATCAAGAGAAACTATTTAACTACTCCATTAATCATTTAATTAGTCGTTCAATCGAGCAAAAACGTTCTGTGGTTGCAGCTTCTCTAACCTGAAAATACGCTGCTTTTCGCTGTTTTATATCATCGTAAACTGAAAATTTGATACTATTTAATGTTATTTTGGACTGTTGGTCAGAAAAGGCAAGACATCAGCTTTGAATCTGGGGGCGTTTATAGACCAAATGGATAGATAAATCAGGGAAAGTACCAAAGTGTAGACACCCCAGCCAGGTAATCACAGAGCAACGTGACAGCATAATAACAGCCAAAGAGCATCGCCATTCCTCTGTTCAGAGCTACCTGGAACGCCTTTACGAGTGTTACCCGGGGCGAATCACAAGGAGTTCACTCCTGTGCATTTGTACATGGTTGTTTGTGTGTGTGTGTGTGTGTGTGTGTGTGTGTGTGTGTGTGTGCGCACACGAGCTCTCTGGGTGTGTGCTGCGGTTTTAAAGCGTTTGATAACCAACTGTTGCTGTACTTGTGAGGTCCGCGTGACGGAAGGAGAAACGAGAAAATACATTCTGCCAATACCCACAAAGGGAAAGCTGTGACTGAGGACGAGGGTTTGGCATTCAGTGGTCACGGCCATGAAATGGAAAAGGCTGAAAATCAATTCAGCCTCAAGTGTGCAGTAAGCATAATGGAGCGACGGGAGACACTCCAGGTTGGATTGCGCTCGGGTGTAACTGCCTTTTAAAAGCTTGTGACGGTCGCTGTGGCCGTGCTGTTGCAGTGAGCCGATGTTGGCCTTCAACTTACATGAGACGTTCCCCGATAGCGTGAGCAGAGCGTCACATGTCAAATCTGCTAAGGAGCCTGAAGGCAGGAGGCTCATGATGGCACACACCTGCAAACAGAGAGGACAACAGCACGGTCAAACATTAACGTGACATAATGTGAAACACAACTCTGTCCGGGCGTTTGAATTCCTTCTATTCCCTCGCGTAGAGGAGTAGAGGACGCCCCGCTGAATTGAGCTGAGAGACTTGTGGCGCCCTTGGGCAGATGATGCATGTATTAACTGTACTCCTCTCCTCTCGCCTAATTTGGAGCACTTTTGCAGCCTTGGATCATCTCTCCACGTCAGCACTCTTTCATGTTCACAGATACAAGGAGTTCAATAAGATGTAAAGGCTAAGAAACGACTCAGCTGCCTTCGTGGAGGGCTGTAATGTGAAATTCAAAATGTTTCTGGTTGTGCGTCGTGCAGTTAGCCTACTTTCCATGTGCGCAGAGGGGGAGAAAAACATTAAGCAATGCACATAATTATAAAACTATCAGTAGGCAGCTCGACGAGGGTCTAATGTATCTGCTGGGTCTCATGTGACAGACGTAGCAGCGTGTTTTTGCTGGTTTCTAGCACAATTACGGCGTTACTGACATGCTATGGAGACG